>JAAIIK010000048.1:2119687-2138109 GCA_014706435.1 Silurus glanis | reverse complement strand
CACACACACACACACACACACACACACACACACACACACACACACACTGCATATATACGACGTGGTATCAAAAAGTGTCGAGACTAATGGTGCTAACTGGTGCTATTCTGACCACGTGCGTTACCACGTCTGCGATTTCATTATGGACAGCAAGTTAAAACGTGACGTACGGCGATGCTGCAACGAGTCGTTCGAGGTGTTTGACTGGCACGCGTGCTTCAAGAGCGGAAGAACATCACCGTTAGGTGACTAGAGATCAGGAAGACCTTCAACGAGCTCAACTCGGAAAATGTCCAAACCTTTCGGCAACTCGTGCATGATGATCGTCGGAGAACAATCCGCACCCATCCTACTCGCCAGATTTGGGCCTCCTCCTGAAGATTAAGATCCGGGTCAAAGGTCGCCGTTTTGACACCGTTGCGGAGATCTAGTGCAAATAGCAGAAGGTGCTTACGAAGCTGGGGGCGCTGTATTGCTGTGCGAAGGGACTATTTTGAAGGTGATGGTGTGTAAAGCATAGATAAATAAAGTACTTTTTTGTGTACAGAGCTAGTCTCGAAACTTTCTGATACCTCGTACATATGCTTTTAAATATAAAAACACTAACAAACCTATAAAACCTAATCTAAAAATGATAAAGATTGTGTATTTAAAAGGCATGTCCTTTATGCTGTCCAGTATTCATTGTGGCCAAATTGGTTAAAAAGTATGAGACAATTGTCAATTAAACAAAGTACTAAATCTCACAATCTTAAAAGTACTGATCTCACCTCTGAAAGAGAATTCTATACTTTTAAAGATCTTAAGACCCACGTATTCACCAAAGCCTTCGTTGAGTAGTGGAGGGTGTGGTTAGTCATCTGCTTCTTAACCTTTATTTTAAATGTTGTGGTTTAATGATTATTTTATTTCTCTTCTCTTTCCACTTACAATTGACTTCTTTCTTTTATGATATTGTATATTTTACTACTTTTATGTTCATTAAATTTTTTTTTTACTATTTTGCACACTTGCACTTTGTCCAGCACCTAGGTTCTACCTGGTAGATGTTAGGTGCTATATAAATAAAGATTGATTGATTAATTAATAAATGACACAAATGTATGCAGTTTTACACTCCTGCTGGCTTGTAATAGAAAAAATTAAATAAAAATCAAGTCGGTGGGTCACCATTTTGCAGAGTGGAGGGAGTACTGCATGGCCGACTTGTTGCTGATCCACACGTTGCAGAGCAGCCTCTCGACATGCTTGCAATAAAACATATGCCTGAAGAGCATCTGATATCTGGTTAGTGCTTTCCTGCGAAGAACAAACACAGCGTTGACTTCGCCCCTGCTCCAAATCAGACCGAATACCGCAGGACGCGTCATACATAAAAAGCTGTTTACCGGTTGATTATAAGTGACAGCGGCCATTTGACAATGTAGTCGAAAGAGAAAGCCTCGAGGCCGCTAAGGGCCACTTCGGTGGGGTCAGCGTTGATGATGGCTTTCTCCTGCTTGGTCTCTATGGCCAAGACGCGTAATAACTGAGTAATGACATCATGGGGCATCAGGTCAATCTGGAAAACAACAGGAACAACACAAACATTTAATCTATTATTACACTGTACAGGTACAAGAATGGCCCATTAACGTGACAGTTTGTGAATTTCGCACGCAGTTTCCATGGTATATAAAAGCCCCGCGGCCGTGTCGATGCCTAATAGTTAATGCTATTGCGAGGAATATTCAATTACTAAAATTGGATTTGGGCCGAGTTTCAGGCAGTGATAAATTTCCTTAAATAATAGACCTTTAGATCATCTTTGAAGGGGTCCGTGTTGGCCGTGCTTGTTCGAAGAGCCAGCTCCAGCAGTGCCTCTAAACGAGTAGGGATGATGTCATCGACCGGTTTCTTCAGCTCCTCTTCAGTGAGGTCCATGAAGTGCACAAAGAAGTCTCCTTTGTCCATCAAAAAGTAGTGCTTGATAGACCTAAACACAACCCCACACTGATTTAGAACGTTTTGCACAGCATCATATCAGCACTTTAGGGCTGCAAGTCTATAAATTAAGACTCACAATATAAAAATATCAAGCAAATAAATAGAACAGTTTATTATTAATCAAACTACACTATATTGGCAAAAGTATGCATAAGTAAGAAGATGTTCCACTAGATTTTGGAGGGTGCTTGTGGAGATTTGTGCTTATCCAGACACAAGGGTTTTAGTTAAGTCAGGTACTAATGAAGGTGATGTAAGGAGGCCTGGGGGTGCAGTCAGTGTTCCAATTTATCCCAAAGGTGTTTAATAGGGTTGAGATTCAGAGCTCTATAGAAGTAGATCCTCCACTCCAAACCATGTAAAGCATATCTGCATGGAGCTGGATTTGTGCACAGGGGCACTGTCATGCTGGAACAGGTTTGGGTCTCCTTGTTCAAGTGAATGGAGAATTTCATCCTATACAATTGTGTGGTAACAGTTTGGGAAAGAACCACATAACGCTGGAAAAGTCAGGTGTCCCAATACTTTTGTCCATACAGTGTATTTGCTGCAATACTGCTTACAGTGAACTAATTCACTATTAAATACAGGATAAACCATGATGAGGCACGGCTTTATATAAGGGAATAATCGAAATGTGTTCGCATCATGTAGTTGACACCCTTCTCTCATAGCATAGCAATTGTGAAATCGTTTTTTGTGTCATTTTCATAAAATAAGCAGATACAACCATCTGTAGTTGAGATGAAAGTTAAAAACCGTTAAACGATATAAAACGAATCGACACGCGGGACGTTTACCTCAGCCGAGTCACCAGCTCCTTCTCCTCCATCAGAAAGTCCAGGAGAACCTTACTCGCATAGTTGTAGGCTTTTTCGATTTGCTCCACATACGCTCTCTCTTTTAAAGTGTAGAGAACCTCCTTCGCATCTGGACAGGTCACGTCTCGCCCGCACTCCCTCACAACGTTCAGGTACTTTCCTGAGTGAAGACAAAAAAAGAAACCATAAAACGAGTGCGAATAAATTCATCTATATCTCGTGTAATTGAAGATGTGACGGCAGGCTCACCTGTACTTAGTATTTTATCTGCCATTTTCTGAAGAAACGACGGGATTTTGTGCTGCACAATGGTGTATCTCTGATCCCAGTATTTGTCATTATAGTCCTCCTGTATCTTCTCTTTCTGAAGTTCATGTTCCTCGACCATGAACTCCCTGTCGAACAATATATCTGATTTAGCACAAATACTGTGATAGCATGTCTATGTTAGACTTCCAATATATAGTAAATAAACCTGAAACCCGAGTTATGCATTAAAATTCAGTTTCTATACCCGTATGGATCTTTGATGATTCCCCGGTAGATCCACTTCTCCAGCATCTCGAAATACGGGACGCTGGCTGCTTTAGTAAGATAGAGGCACAGCTCTTGGGCTTGACTGTCCCCAGTGTAGTTGAAGGTGCGATCGTGAAGTAAACTTAACGTTGAGCCACCCATGCAGTCTCCTTTATCTACTGAAGTGGCTGCGCAACAAAGAAACAAGAAAAGTAGCTCAAGTAGGTCAAGATATACACACAGTCATGTATTATATGCCAATACTCTCATGCAAATAAGCCTCATAGTCAATCTATCATACTTCAGGGCTAATCTAGTCTCACGTGTGTTAGACCAGTCCTGGCCTATACAATATTCAGCATGCACAGTAATGTAATGCAGGGCATTTTAAAATATTGCTGAATATGCAGTCATTTTTTTTGTCCGTCAAACAAACTCAGTAGAAAGATTATTAAAAGACATTTCCTGCATTTATAATAATAAAATCCCATACTTATATTCACTGGGCTATTAGTTCTATTACAGTATAAAATATCCTGCATGATAAAACTGACGTTTTGATTTAAAAAAAAAAAATAAAAATGTTCCCATAAATTCTACATGTTCATTTAATAACAATATTTGCTTAAAAAAAAAAAAAAAAAAAAGTAATGTAATATACATTTCCACGATTAAAGTCTCTGATTGGCAAGAATTAAAGTGCCTTTGAAATGTTTGGAAAAAGTCTTTTATAGTTATTTAGAGACATGTTACCTTTGTTTCTATGCAACAAACGAGGTAATATAACGATAATAAGATTTACTTTGACCAAACGAATATATAAATGTTCAGATCTTATTGAAAAATCCCCCCTTTAGCATGAATAACAGCTTTACACGCTCTTAGAAGCCAGACAGTTTGTTTCTTCAAACATTCAGCTGAAATACTTCATCATGCCTCTTGTAAAAGTTGCTAAATGTCTTCAAGAGTTTATCATCATCATATACTTCATCCCAGAGCAGTTCATTAGGATTTAGGTGTGGTGACTAGGCAGGCTATTCCACGATAGATAAAACTCCAGCCAACTGTTGGCTCTTGATATACATTTACGGAGCTTGCATGTATGCTTTTTGTCTAGTTGTATGGTGAATTTGGTTCCAATTAGTCGCAGTCCAGACGGAATTGCACGGTGTGAGTTGAAGTATGAAATGGTAGTCATGTTGGTTCAGTATTCCTTTTACCTGGGATAAGTCTCCAACCTTCTCTGCTCCAAAACACCACCAAACCATTAAGCTTCCACCTCCATGTTTGAGTGTCTGGCAACATCTCTCCTGTTCTCAGTCTTACACAAGTTCTTCTTATAGAGACAAAAATGTCAAATTTGGACTCACCTGTCTACAGAACTTTTATCTATTCACTGTATAATTCTGTTTTTGACTTTTACCCTGTTGCATAGAAAAAAAAGGAACATCCATGCGTCTCTGAAAAACGTTAAACTACTATCACAAAGTTTTGACAGGTACTGTTTTTATCATAACCATGTTCAGATTTTTGGGGGGGTGGGGTGTCACTAAATGACAAAAACCTTCCACATTTTGATGACTCAAACAAGCGTTTCTTTTTTTTTTTTACCGATGGAGGCCAGAACCTCGATGGTGCGCATGGTGGGCTGGATGTAGAACCAGAGCTTCTGCAGAGAGAGCATCCCCTGCCTGTGAAGATGTTCTAGCTGGGTCACCAGGATGAGATACTCCTTCATCAGTGTCCTCATGGCTGCAGTGAGAGCGTGGTTCACCTGACCATACTCAAAGGAACATTTCTCCTCTGTGAAGCTGCGGGAAGCATCAAACCAGACAGGAGGTTGAATAAGAGAGTTTGGATATTAGCCACAGTTTAAAATAAATAAATAAATAAATAAAATCCCGGAAAGAGAAACTGAAACAGAGGGATCATTTCACTAACCGTGTGATGGTGGAGTAACAGGATGCCACTGGTAAGATCCGGTTCACAAGTTCCTTAATGGACATGTCCAGTGAAGGGTCTACTATAAACGAGCGACTCTGTCTGCCGAGTACGGGCTGTGCTGCAATGTCTCTCCCATCTACACCGATCAATGCATACAGAAGGTCCTCGACCAGTGCTTGCTCCTGCACGCTTAGCGGCATTGTACCTAAAAACAGAAAAATAGGCTGCATATTTCCCATGCAACTTGTACACTTCCACATATATATACTGTATTAAAAAGTATGTGAAAACAATCATAGCTCTGCAGTTTAGGCACTTAGCGACTGGAACTTTGTCATATTTAAGGTTTAGAAATGTCAGAGAGTAAGAACTTAGATACAGAAAGTATTCAGGATTCAGCCATTTTTGCCAAAGTTTATTAAATAAATAAAATAACTACACTGTAAAAAAAACAAGAAAAAAAAAACCAAAAAAGAAAAAAAAAAAACCAGACTATCTGAAGAAGACAAAATCTTTTCATTAATTTATTTAGTCTTTCTAGACCTGTAATATGCATATTAAAAAATACAATTCAGTTCAGTTAAATACCATTCATTCAAATAATAAAGAAAATAATAAAGAAAATTATTTTCTTTTCTTTTTTTTTTTTCCGTTTCTGGCCCAGTCAAAACAGTTGATTGGCTCATGGGGTAAGTGTACATGGTTTCCAGTTTGCTTAAAACTGACCCTTTAATAAAACATCTGATTTCTTTTCACCCAATTTTGCTGACAACAAGGCAGAGAAACGAGAAACACGTCTCGCTCATACTGTTTCCACAGCAGCTGGGGGGAAAAAAGCTGGTTCATTTGTGCCATGTCTAATTTCACAAAGAAATACTGTTGTTTTTTTTTTATTCTAATAAGTAAACACACAGCCTATTATTATTATAATGCTGTAGGTAGCTTTTAATACTTATTTTTAGGGTGATGATCGCAAATGTTGAGCTATTTTATGAGTTGCTCAGTAGCTCCTGGTTCCATAACCTCAAATGACTGTATAAGACTATAGAAAGGACATTACTCATAATCTTACACTCCAGTACTCATGTTAGTTCTCACTCTCCAGTGTTCTGTTTTGTTTAAAGACTATAATCACACTCTTGATGTCACCCAAATGAGGATGGGTTCCCCTTTTGAGTCTGAAGCCTCTCTAAGTTTTTTCTCATAACATCTAAGAGAGTTTTTCCTTGCCACAGTCACCATGGCTGCTCATCAGGGATAAACACACACCATTCACCTTAACTGTTAAATTCTGTAAAGCTGCTTTGAGACAATGTCTGTTGTGAAAAGCGCTATAGAAATAAACTTGACTTTAAATAAATCCAATCCCCCTGTGAAAGATTTAAGTTTCACGTTCCATTTTGTTTTTGATTTTAAAGTCTGCTGTTGCTTTTGTTGTAAATTTGTAAGATTGGTGATTCATGTGTACACTGGGTGTGGTTTAAGGGACTACAAGCTAATTCTTTCTCTCTTAGTCTTTTATTAATGCTTAGGGTAAGGGGTAGAATACTTTTTTTTTTTACCTTTTAGAACAGCTCTTTTTATTATTTTTATTTAAGTCATGTGAAACGCAAATCCTGTGAAGTGAAGTTCTGCATATGGTGGCTTTAAAATGTTATGAGGAACCGTTTAACTAGATGTAGATGTAAACCTCGACACAGACCCTTCAAGGAATTTTAGAAACCCTTAGATGATCACTATACTTACCAATAGCGACAACCGGATCTCCCATTGGAGCAGAGCTAGTGATAAAATCTCCGATTAGCGCAGGTCTGTCATACACCCAGTTTGGGAAGACAGGAATAGGCTGTGTGGGGTTCTTCTTGTTGTGTCTGTCTCTAAGCAGCTTGCGAGTGACCTCGGCAGACTGTACACAGACAGGGACATTAGATTTTTATATAATCTTTAAAGAAATGGTCCAAAAATTATTTGTATGAAACAATTTATATCCTCATATCAGTCTACCTGTTATGTACACTGTATGTCCAAAAGTTTGTGGACACCCAATCATCACACATGTCTACAGTATATGGGGCTTCAACCAAATCTTTCCTTACAGTTGTACAATGAAGACATGGTCCACCAAGTTTCTGGTGAAAGTCCACTGAACACTGACTGAGCCTCCAACATCACTCGCCAGACCTCACTAAAGCTTGTGAAAGAATGCACACAAATCCCCACAGACTCTCTCTAGAACCTAAGTAAAATCCTCCCGGACGAGTGGAGTTTGTTACAACAGCACAAGGAAAATTCAATGAAATGTTTAACAAAGGTGTCCACAAACTTTCGGCAATGTAGTGTAGGCCATATAGAAAGCAACACAACCACAAGTGTATCACAACAGCTATAGGAAGTGTAACATGTGGCCATTATTCCTTTGATTCAGACAGACAGCAACTCATAAATTTACTTAAGTGCCTTCTGACTTCTAACACATGGCCCTTTCACAAACAGGCCTTTACAGTACAAAAAAGAAAAACGAAAAGATGCTATAAAACCCAGACGTTCTTTTCCTGTTCTGTCTCCAGGAAGATGCAGCTCTACCTCTGCCATGTTAATCTGTATTCTATGTGACTCTCGGGACACGTCTCGGTCTTCGTAGTGTTGTGATAAGTCATATTCACGTAGCAGCACCGGTACTCAGAGAACTCGATTTACATATCAAATATAGGTCACAAATGATTATTCACTTTCTAAATAATAATAATTTATAAATAGATAATTATATATAAATATATTGGTTTTTACCGATGCAAATATGTTAAAAATGATGCGTGCACACTTTTATAAAGTCGATACATCAGGAATCTTATCACCCCTAATAAATAAATATTCCTCAGCTGAAAAACATGGAAGTTATCTAAGGCAGCGGTCCCCAACCTTTCTTGCGCCACGGACCGGTTTAATGTCGGACGATATTTTCAAGGACCGGGCTTTAAGGTGTGACGAATAAATACAACAAAGTAAAATGAAACGACCGGTATTTTCTAAATATAATAATAAACGTGAATCCACTGTGTTGTCGTTTGTTCATTTTGCTCGCTTGGGGGTTTGAATTTAGCGGTAATGTATTATGTGTTAGCGGCCGGAGCAGCCCCTTTAAGAAGGTAGCGGATGGAGGTAGGACATGTGACCGAGGCATCATGATATGCATCAAGAGTGAGTCATAGACAGATGTGGAGGAGAGAATCCGGTCATTTTCCAAAATAAAACATCGTTCAGAATCAGATAATAAATAAAACGGAAATAATGTAAGTTATGTATTCTTTCTGTGTGGCCCGGTAACAATTGACCCACGGACCGGTGCCGGTCCACGGCCCGGGGGTTGGGAACCACTGATCTAAGGTTCAAAATTGAAATAGAAATACATATGGTCCAAAATAAGACGACCTGAAAGAGAAAAACATTCAGAACTACCTTCATACTGTATTTCATATTGAAATCAGGACGTTGTTAGAATAAAAAGCCACACCTGTGGAACGTTGGAGCTGGCTGTGACATTCCCGAGCTTTTTGCGCAGTTCCTCCAGCTCCTGCATCGACATCTTGCTGCTGGTTGGAGGAATGTTGAAGGATGTCGTGGTGCTCGAAGTCGCGTTTGCTGACATCTCTGATCTCTCCTTGGCGTTTTGCTGCAGAAATTTCAGAGTCTGTGGGAAATAAAACAGAGGTTACAACTCGTCTAATCCATGCAGAGTTTATGTTAATCGTCCTCAATGGTTCGTTCCAAAATCTGGGAATGCTGCTAAATGGATACTCTGGTTGGATGCTTTCACCCTTAGCAATGTGGCTGAGATTTATTTTTACACTCCGCACAGAATGGGGGGGGGGGGGGGGAACCTCCACCACTTCTCCCTGCAACCGCACCACTCCACTGCCCTCCCTCTCATTCACACACATGTACTCTGTCTTACTCCTACTGACTTTCATTCCCCTTCTCTCCAGCGCGTATCTCCACCTCTCCAGGCTCTTCTCAACCTGCTCCCTACTCTCACCACAAATCACAATATCATCCACAAACATCATAGTCCAGGGAGACTCCTGTCTGACCTCGTCCGGCAACCTGTCCATCACCACTGCAAACAGGAAAGGGCTCAGGGCCGATCCTTGATGTAGTCCAACCCTCACCCTGAACCAGTGTGTCGTTCCTACTGCACACTTCACTGCTGTCACACTGTCCTCATACATGTCCTGCACCACCCTCACATACTTCTCTGACACACCTGTCTTCCTCATACAGTACCACAGCTCCTCTCTCGGCACCCTGTCGTAGGCTTTCTCTAAATCCACAAATACACAATGCAATTCCTTCTGTCCTTCTTTATACTTCTCCATCAACATCCTCAAAGCAAATAAGGCATCTGTGGTGCTCTTCCTCTGCATGAAACCATACTGTTGCTCACAGATGGTCACCTCTTCTCTCAGCCTGGCTTCCACTACTCTTTCCCATAACTTCATGGTGTGACTGATCAACTTAATTCCCCTGTAGTTACTGCAGGTCTGCACATCTCCCTTATGCTTAAAGATCGGTACCAGCACACTCCTTCTCCATTCCTCAGGCATCCTCTCACCTTCCAAAATCTTGTTAAACAATCTGGTTAAAAACTCCACTGCCATCTCTCCTAAACATCTCCACGCTTCTACTGGCATGTCATCTGGTCCAACCGACTTTCCACTCTTCATCATCTTAATCGCTGCTCTCACTTCCTCCTTACTAATCCTATCTACATCCTGCTTTACCAACTCCACATCATCCAACCTTCTCTCTCTCTGATTTTCCTCATTCATCAGCTGCTCAAAATACTCCCTCCACCTTCTCAACACACTCTCCTCACTAGTCAACACATTTCCATCTCCATCCTTTACTGCTCTAACTTGCAACACATCCTTCCCAGCTCGGTCTCTCTGCCTGGCCAATCAGTACAAATCCTTTTCTCCTTCCTTAGTGTTCAACCTCTCATACAGCTCCTCATATGCCTTTTCCTTGGCTTTCGCCACATCCCTCTTTACCTGCTGCCGCATCTCCTTGTACTCCTGCCTACTTTTCTCATCACTCTGTCTATCCCACTTCTGTTTTGCCAACCTCTTTCTCCTTATGCTCTCCTGCACTTCCTCATTCCACCACCACGTCTCCTTGTCTTCCTTTCTATTTCCAGATGTCACACCAAGTACTTTTCTAGCTGCCTCCCTCATCACTCCTGCAGTAGTTTCCCAATCACCCAACACCTCTTCACCACCACCACCGAGCCCCTGTCTGACCTCTTCCCTCCTCTAACACAGTTAAATATCTGATGCTAAATATCAGCCTTCAAACATACGTCTTTGTCTTCCGTGAGCTTCGAGAGAAGATAAACCAAAGGATCCAAGTTGCGTGCATTTTTGGATTTGAGCTCTTCGTATTTCCTCAGAAAGTCCTCGGGGGTTTTCGAGTGCTCAGCAATCTTCACCTGGAATGAAGAAAAAAAAAAAAACGTTCATCACATCAGATATTTTCAGAACAGACATTTTCCAACAAAAAGCCAAAAACCAAACTTGATTGAGGGTTGTGGGGTCGAAAATTAATATTGCATGAAAGTAAATTCTCTTGCCACCATGTTTTAAGGAAATTCATTGCATAGCGAGAACAACTATTCAATATTTATGTACTCATTCAATACAGCAGACAATTTCCTGTTGTATGTGTGCCATATTAGTTCCTCCTGATCTTAGGTTTCCAGTTCTCACGTGTACAGGATTCCTCTGGGTTTTCTGAGTTTCCTCCAACACCGACAGGTAGGCTGACATTCTCTACATGTGATTGCATTCCCTTGAGGTTCCAGTGACCATCGTCCCTATCCTTTCTTCTCTTCGGTCTGCCTGGTTTATCCTGAGATCCTACCTCTGGATGGAGTCTTTCTCAATTGTAAGACCACTGTGTGCAGCTGAAGATGGTTCCGCACCTCCAGCCTAAAGATCCATGAAGCCAGTTTCCTACAACGGCTCAGGACCACAGGTTGCATGAATAGTTCAGCATTTATGCACTGATTACTGCACACCTCAACAATGGGACTTCAATAAATGGACATTCGCTGCCACCCAGATGAGGACAGGTTCCAATTTGAGTCTGGTTTCTCTCAAGGTTTCTTCCTCATACCATCTCAGGAAGTTTTACCTCACCACAGTATCCATTGGCTGCTCATCAGGGATAAGCAATTACCTTATGTGCAACAAATGTACACATTATTTTATATCACCTTATTACCGCTTTATCTGCGTAAAGCTGCTGTGAGACAATGTGCATCGTAAAAAACGCTACACAAATAAAATCGACAATGACAAGAAAGTTCCATCCATCCATCCATCTATCCAGTGTGTATTCCCAGCTCAACTTGCAGTGTTTTCCAGGATGCAGATCCACTGCCTCTGACCAGGATTTTAAAGAAGTTATCCATGGTGGATTTTTCTTTGGAAAATGTGGTCAAGATCAGTATAAAGTGTGGGTTTATGGAAGCCCCAGAACCCACCTTGGCACTGTGTGCAGACACTGTAGTGGTAACATAAGAAGTCCTGTTCTTCTGCAGTAAGTCGATGTACACCTCAGCCCCATCACCTCCTCTAACATGCAGGAGGCTGAGCAACTCGTTCACATCGTGGTGTATCCTGAACTCACTCATGGCTTTACAGGTTTCTTCCTGGACACAGAAATTTACAATATTCGTTATCACTATATACTGTGTGTGTGTGTGTGTGTGTGTGTGTGTGTGTTTGTGTGTGTGTGTGTGTGTTTGTGTGTGTGTGTGTGTTTGTGTGTGTGTGTTTGTGTGTATAACATGCGCCACTTACCCCTTTAATATCCACCCAAACTCAAATATAAGGGTTTTTTTCCCCCCCTCACCAAATTTCATATATTAATATTTTTCCATCAGTATCCCAGCCTACAGAACAGCCGCCATCTTTCCACTATTGCCCCGCTACAGCTAGTTCAAACGTTAACGCTGAACCCAAACGCCTCGACGCTTCCTACACTTGTGCACTACAACCTCATAGCGCCTACGTCATATCTAGTGCACTACAACTTCCTCGTGTACGAATTTGGAACGTATCGTATCCTAGCAATACATCATGGCTCCCAACTAAACAACCCCGGAAGTGTTCATACTAACACTATATTTCTGTCCTCCAGCAAAATGTACTTATAAAGACAAGCTAAATGTATGTAAAGCTCTAAAAATATGTTCTAAAGAGCTGTAACATCGCTAATCTGAAATTAGAAACATTAAGAAAAAATGGCACCTTTTTCTTTTCAGACGGACCCGCCAAAAACAAGCTTTAATAAATAAAAGTTCAAAAGTTTTTTGCTTAATATACTGTAGCCAAGATAAAGACATTTAAAACGTTTTTTTTTAAAAAAAAATAGTATAAATTACATAATAATAACTCATGCCAGAAAATGGAAAAAAAGGGAGATTTGTAAAATAATTACATTTTCGTGCAAGTCTTAATGAAATGAACAGCTACACTACATAATCAAAGTCCTTCAAAAACCCTCTAGTACATTTATAGTAGTAATGGATGGAGAGTCGTTTAGTTCATTTCGTTCCTTTGATCAGAAATAATATATAATGTTATATTTTCAATAAGCAGATTCCCAAACACCTCTACATACACCAACTTTGACTCTAGTTCCAATAATTAAAATATGACAATGCAGCTAACCTCTAATATCTTTTGGTGTCATTAGTTCTATTATCACGTGACTCCCATAAATAATGTAACAATAATGTTAATACTCGGAAACAAAATTGATAAATTGCATTGTGCTATGGGAGTCACGTGATAAAAGGCCGAACGACTCGGACCATAGGACTCATGAGGTAAACTGCTCAATTCTGTTTCCTGTACAAAGCATACAGAGATTTTACGAAGCTTTGCTCATACGAGTAGAAAAGGAAGGAATTGTTCTTCGAGACGACTCGTTCTTCTGAGTCACATTAAAGACTCCTTGAAAATGGACCAATCATTCATCAGCGACCCATCGCTAAGTTACAGTTCCTCTCATAAGGGCCTGAATCCATTTCCCATCTCAAACCTGAACAAATCGGAACAAGACGGATTTTCTCAGCGATGTTTGGTTGCATTAGGATTAATAATGCTGCGCTTTATCAGTTGTACATATCTCCAGCTTGCAAATTGGAGATGATGTATTTGGGGTGGTGTTTTATCTGCGATCAGTACATAATGGATGCTGCAGAAAACCAACTGAGTCGTATTCGTCGTCTGAACATTGTTCTTTTATTCAGCGTACATATACGCAGATCCAGCAGTAGTTCCTGAAGTGCTGAAGTCCGTAAGAGTCTAAAGAGGGACACAAACAAAAGAAAAAGCTTTTAATAATGGTGCTTTTAATAATGGACATTGTCACAAAGAAGCGTAAGTTTACTTTATGAACAGTTGTGAAGGTATCAGACTTTGGATCCAGACTCGACTTTGGGTTTGAGTCCTGGCCAAACCAGACTGCCATTCTTGGTGCCCTTGAGCCAGGCTTTTAACCCCATGTGTGATTAGTTGTGGGAATGGGAATAAAGTACTCTACCATGGATGATCCCAAGCCAGGCTGAGAAATAACATTATTAATAATGTTATGCAATTTATCAATTTTGTTTCCGATTATTAACATTATTGAGAAAGGAAGAGGTTGAGCAAAATAACCCTTTAACAAAGCTGCTACGGAAATAGCAAGTAAGCCATCAGGCCCGTTCCACACGATGAGCCTCATGGTGTGGAAGGACTGCAATAATATATATGAACAAAAGCACTGAAACAGCTCCTGACCTTTCCAGCCATCTGGGGTTCTTCTCCATATTGTTACCACAAAGTTGGAGGCACACAATTGTGAAAGATAGCTTTGGATGTGGTAGCATTAAATGTTCCTATCACTTAAAGTATGATATCCAAACCTTTGGGACGAATTGGAACACTGACTGCACTGCAGGCTATATCAGTACCTGATTTTACTCACACCCTTGGGTCTGAGCACAATGAGTACAAATCTTCAAAATCTAGTGGAACTTGCAATGCAGTAAATCCATCATTTTCTAAATTATCATTGGTGATGGGTATAAATTAATAATTATTAATAATTAATAATGTTGTTTCCTGATGGGTGTGTAATCCAGTGGCGTGCATTTAGTACCTGGGCCTTCAGTGAGGACTTACCTGACTTGATCCACCTCTTAATACCACCACTATCACGTTGCAATTATAGAAAATATCAAAACTACACAAAAATGCAATATTTACAACGGGTGGTATTACAGAGAGAGAGAGGCATTTCACAAATGGAGGGTGAATACCATTTTACTAAAGCAAGCTCCAAACCTCTACACTACAACCTACATCATCTGGAGCAGTTCAGAATCAATATTTGTCTAATAACATGACAAAAACATAATTTTTTTTAAAATTAAATACAACCTACTCACCAGAGATGCAAAATCTTAATGCATACTCACATCATTTTCAATGCTCCTCAGAGGCTTTAAGCCGGTGGTACCGCTCGTAGGCACTGGTCTGGAAGTGGCGAACTAGCCACGGGGTTGGCCGACCTCTTCTCACGATGTCTAGCTTTTCTTGAAAAGGGATTTTCAAGTATGTCTGAGACCCAATCACTTTCTCTTCCTCCGTCAGCCATTGTGGACGTAAAAAAGTCTAACTCTGATGTATTAATGTGTGCAGAACACTAAAGGCCCTGGGCAGATTAGATTGACATGGCAGCACATAGAGGCTGAAATCTGATTGGACAAAAAAATCTAACATCCACATACACGTACTGGAAGCAGTGCAGCCAAGAGAAACGCTACGACAAGAAGAGAATAAACTGTTGGGAATAAATTCATTCAATTTCATGGAACAAATATTAGAATTTAGGTTGTAAATGTAGGTCAGTGCTTCTGATAGTGTTTAAACCAGCAGAGAAGGCTTTGCTGGCCCTGATCGCCCGCCACTGGCGTAATCACAATCTGTATAAAGATGGGAATTGTATAACTGGACTGCTGTACATAACAAATCAATAAGATATGTTTGATTAGTGAATAAAACCTTTTACTGCATGTCATAATCTGTATAATAATGTATGTGACAAATAACATTTTGAAATCAATTTTGATTTAGCACGTATAATAATATAACCTGACTTTTAGGCATCTGAATATTATTATTTAGGCATCTGAATACCAGCAATGCTAATACTGGAATTTAAAACTCCTAAGAGCTTCTTTTAAAAATTCCAGGCACTCTTAGCCATCTAAATACATAATTTTCTGCCATGTTGTGTGTTATACATTTGATTTTCAGATAGTTAAATGGCCAAGTGTGTTTAAAAGTCAAGACAACAACATGTCTTTTGAATATCATATCAACCATATTACCAAAACAGCCTTCTTCCACCTTTAAATATTGCTAAGATGAGAAACATTTTGTCTATATCTGATGCAAAGAAGCTCATCCATGCATTCATGACCTCCAGACTAGCATATTGTAATGTATTACTAGGTGGTTGTCCTGCATCATTACTTAACAAGCTACAGTTAGTTCAGAATGCAGCAGCCAGAGTTCTCACAAGGTCAAGAACTTCACTTAGAACTTCATGTGGAGTTTGGACATTGGACCTATTTGAGTGTTTAAAGGCTCTGGTATGGAGAAGCTGGTGTTGGATCTATGATGATCGCAAATGTTGAGCTATTTTTTGAGTTGCTCAGTAGTTCCTGGTTCCATAACCTCAAATGATAATCTTTTATATATTTGCATTTTTTTCTTTGTTGCTGTAACAGAGAAATTTTCCCACTGTGGGACAAATAAAGGTATATCTTATCTTAATGACTGTATAAGACTGTAAAAAGGACATTACTCATAATCTTACATTCCAGTGCTCATGTTAGTTCTCACTCTCCAGTGTTCTGTATTGTTTAATGACTATAATCACACTCTTGATATCACCCAAATGAGGATGGGTTCCCCTTTTGAGTCTGGTTCCTCTCAAGGTGTCTTCCTCATAACATCTAAGGGAGTTTTTCCTTGCCACAGTCTCCACAGCTGCGCATCAGGGATAAATACACACCATTCACCTTGACTGTTAAATCTGTAAAGCTGCTTTGAGACAATGTCTGTTGTGAAAAGCGCTATAGAAATAAACTTGACTTGACTTGACTTGACTTGACTTGAGGTTTCAAGGTGATGTCTTGACAGTTCTTGCTAATGCTAACTCTAGTTGAACCACTCTGGGCAGGAATTATAGGTCAAACTCGAGAAGTTGAACAAAATCTTATTTAAATCCTAACACCTTTAACATCATATGTAAACCTTAGAAAGGATATTTTTCCCTACATTTTCTTCAAAATTTGTATTTATTTAATTTAAATTGCATCCCATCTGTAAAAACAACCAGAATCTACTAAGAATACTTCATAGAGGACTGAAACCAGCCTTACAGCGATCTGATTTTTATTAACCTATAAAAGCCTTGCTGGTGGTGATGTAGTGTGTTAAATAAAATGATCTGGGTAATCTGAGTTTGGGGGATGAATAGCAAATCCAGACATAAAGACAGCTGAAAACCTGAAGCCACTATAATAAATCATTGTCTTCACATCCCACTGGCTACACCAGTTCTCACAAAAAAAAAAAAAACAACAACCAATAATCGGGTAAATATGGTAAGATTAGTGAGTGTGTATGAGCTCTGCTGCTCCTGTGAATGTGAAGCTTGTCAACGTTATCGTGTGAATAAAGTACTTTATAATATCCCTTTCCAGCTGCTTCTGGAGAAACACCTCATTCCCAGATTAACCAGAAGAAAATGTAGTGTCATGTCACCGATTCAATACAGAGCCCATGTGACTTCAAATACTCAGACCACATTTTAGATTGTTTGAAGGAGTTTAAAAGCAGAAGAAGAATAGTGCTGACAGCTTTGTCACACAACAATAAATTCATTGTATACTGATAGCACTTGAGCTGTCATGGTCTAAGACAAAATGTTATAGGGATAGGAGCCATTGCATCACATACAAGTCAAAATCTGCTTCATTTTTCTCTCTTTTTCTATCAATTTTTAACAAATGTATATATGGTATAACTGTTCCTATTCAATTTTCATGTGTAGCACAATCATGAAGTATATCCCTTACATCAGTGTCTCCACTAGCACATATAGCACAATAGGTTTGGCACATACTACGGGATATTTTATGTGCATGTACATATTATACTCCAGAGAAAGACAGAGAGACGAGGGAAGTAATAAAACTTGCATAACGGTATGCCAAGTTTCCGAGGAAAGAAAGAGAAAAAAATAAATTCTAGGAGGTGAAACTAGCTGATGTACATAAACACTGAAATTACAGTCAGCATTCAACAAAAAAGTGCAATTTAAAAACAATTTAACTTAAATGAAATAGAAAGGTTATGCTAATCAACACTGTATAGTTAAAAGTAAACAGTATGGTAATGCAAATTGCATTACGGTTCAACTAAATAAATGAGAATTATGATAAGTTGGAGAAGGAGCAGATGCTATATGTTGCAGTAGATGCCTTTCAAAAGTTTGGAAACACCTAGTCTTTTGTTGTTTTTGGGACAAATTTATGTTCCATATGTTTATATGCAACTAATAAAAGACAAAAGAAAAAAAGAATTGGAGAATGAATGAATGAAAGAAAGTTCTGTTTACAGACTGCATATAAATATGAGATTTAAGACTTATGTACAGTAAGACAGAGAACTGGAGTAGATGTTAGCAGACATCTAAAAAAGGAATACTGAACCAACATGACTACCAATCCATACTTTAACACCATGCAATTCTGTCTGGTGTTATCTATTATTGAATTGCCTGTCCAGTCACCACACCTAAATCCTATTGAACTCCTCTGGGATTAACCAGATCACAAGGTCAGAAAGAAATCTCCAACTAGTGAAGAACACCTTTGGCAAGTTTCACAAGACGCATGACAATGTATTCCAGCTGAATGTTTGGAGAAACCAACTGTCCGGAGCTGTTACTGGTGCTAAGGGAGGATTTTTCAATAAAAATCTGTACACACACACACACACACACACACACACACACACACACACACAC
>JAAIIK010000048.1:2099449-2111819 GCA_014706435.1 Silurus glanis | reverse complement strand
ATATATATATATATATATATATATATATATATATATATATATATAAAGATCATCATGATCATCTTCATGATTATTAGGATGTAAGTAAAAAAATGCATTTGTCACAGAAAGTTGCAGTTACAGTATATAACTTGCAGTGAAGTGAAAATCGAGTCTACTTACATCTTTGTGCATTAAAGAAAATGAGAAATAAAACTATATTAAAAAAAAGCAGAAAATAAAGAGTGAGTTGATGTGATGTTCAATCCAAAGTGATGATGATGGTGGTGACGATGATAATGATCCTGTTCGTCACCGTGAGTTTTCACGTGCGCGGACGTGCAGCCTACACGGTGCCGCAGGGTTTTGTCGGCGCGTGCGCACGCCTCCTGTCCGCGTGCGCCAACTTTTCTCACCTCCGTGACAGCGGCACTATCTGATAGCAGCGCACTCTTACACACACCTGGTCTTCAACCTCAATCCACGGTGAACGCAGGCATTCCTGCTCTGGATGCGTGGACTGAACAACTTTTGGAGCATCATCTGGAAAGACGCACGGTTCTCTTATGCAAGCGCTTTTTTTTTTTTTTTTCTCTGGTGCAGTAGGAGATCCGTGATGGCGCTCCACAGAACCTTCTAATAATCCACTACTACTGACGCAATTTTGTTAATGATGGACATGTTTATTTGTTTTTAATCCAGAAGCGTTTTCCTGATCACCTGCATGTTTTCTACTATATTATAACATGAATTTTTCAAGCTTTTATGCCAAATTTGGACATCTTCTGCCCACCAACTTTTCCTTCTTGAGACAAGACCATAATGGGAGTATCATTCATGATTCGGTTCCCTTTGCTGCAGACTTTCTTTTTGCAGGACACGAACCTGGCACGATTGTCCTGATGGTCTTGTATTTGGTGTCCTTTCTGACAGGATTTGTAGGGAATGTTATGGCGCTCTTGGTCCTAACTCGAAGAAGGAACAGACTAGCTGGTGCCTCCACGACCAGAAAGCTGCTGATCAACTTGGCTGTGTGTGATATGATGGTGGTGTGTGTGTGCATGCCTGTCAACTTGGGCCACCAGGTTTACAACGCTTGGGTGTTCGGGGACTTGTTGTGTCGTGCCGTGCCGTTCGTTCAGGCCGTCTCGGTGTCTGCGAGTGTCTTGAGCCTGGCTTTTATAAGCTTGAACCGGTACTACAACGTTCACAATCCACTCCGTGCTCGGTCTTTCTTCACCGGGAGGAAGATCGCTGCGATGATAGTAATGGTGTGGACGGTGTCATCCTGCCTGTGCGCTCCGTTGGTCTTCATGAACGAGACCAAATTGCTTTCTTTGACAATGGATGGCTCAGACGGGATAACCGTGTGCGTCGAGGCCTGGTCTAAAGCACGCCTGCGCCTAGGCTACAACTTTTTACTTTTCTGCGCCCTGTATGGCTTTCCAGTCCTCTTCAATCTCATCATATGTTTTCTCACTACCTGGAAACTGTGGAGTGCAGATGACCAGTTCAGCCAAGCTGCCATGTCAATCTCGACCCGATTGACAGCGCGGCTGAGGTCGCGCAAGAAAATTGCCAAGATGGTGCTAGCCCTGGTGGTGCTTTTTACCCTCTCTTGGCTTCCTCTTTATGTAGCAGATATCTGGATTGACTTCAACATGCCGGGCTTTCTGGACAGAGAAGTTCCTGGCCATGTCGAGCACAGCTGGGTGCTGCAGAGCCGGCCCTTTGCGCAGTGGCTCGGTCTCACCAACTCGGCACTCAACCCCCTCTGCTACTGCTTTGTGGGAGACCTTTACAGGTCTGCGAAAAGGTTCAGGAAGAGCTACCGGGAGAAAATTGCGTCTGTCTTTAACGTGTCTCGGAGACCATTGTCCTCAGTGGACTCTGCGCTCCAACTTCAGTCAACGTCATCATCCGCAAAATACAGCAGCGGAAAGCAGAGATGGACAGGACTCTACGTTTTCGCTAACAGATTAAATAGAAGCAAAAGCATGTCTGCCATAAGTGTATGTGAGACTGTATTTGATTGATGGATATATGCATGAATACACAACAAATTCCCTAGTGTTCAATTAACACTTACAGTATTGAATTTACACTTACATACTGCACTTAACACTGACTGCACAGTTATTTCTTGAATTATTATTGCACTATTCTTTTTTTTTTTTCTGCAGGCGTACAAATGAGCACTCATTGCTTCAAAAGCATCATTGCAGAAATGTTGGTAATCTGTGGTAAATCTTTAATAGCAAAAGTGCTATTTTGTCTGAATTGTGAAGCCATAGTTTAATACTGTAAGAGTGCATTTTACAAATATCTAAAATATTACATCACATCTTGTTGGTTGTTTTTTTTTTTTTTTTTTTTTTTTTAGTAATTCAGTGATTTTTATTGTGATTCCTGTAAAATGTTTGTATATATCTAGATAAAAAATATTCTCAGGACCATGGTGCATTTTAATAAAAAAAAAAAAAAATGAAAATAAAAATAATTGTAAAATGCTTAAAAAAAAATCCCCTTAGTTCGACATTTTTTCTACATTATTGTTCATTAAGATTGACTTTTTTGATTATATTGATCATTGTGCACATAATATTTCTTTTATTATTGACAGGCTGAATATTAATTGGTTATTTGGTTAAAATTTTCAAATTCATAATAAAGTAATATTCATTTTTTTTAAAATTCAAATTCATAATGAAGCAAATTTATTATAAAAATTGCCTGAGATGGTAAAAGGGAAAAAAAGTCTCAAAGACTCAAAAGGAAATCCATTCTCATCAGGGTAGCACCAAATGTCATGCAGATACAGGTAAATATAACTCAGTTAATGTATACATCAAACATTAGAATAGGAGGCATGGCATAATTTTTGATTTAAGTATTTCAGAAATCTCCCGGGATATTTAATCATAACTGTTTTTACGAATGTACCGACTCTGTAATGGCTAGCGGTGATTAACTATGAGTGTTCATTAAAATGAATTACTGTACAAAACACAGAATGGTTCTATTGTACCAAGCAAAAATGATTCTCTGTGGATGTCCCAATTATGAATTACCCACACAGAACTGATCTTCACACAAACATCTGCATTCAAGGATCCGTATATTTTCAGTTGAAATATTTCGTACTTCGAAGCCAGGCAGCTTCTTATTATTTCAGGGACATATGGCTAAAATCATGAAGACCAGCAGATGTATGCATAATGATGTGCAGTACACAGTGGCTCCAGATTCCATACAATACCAGCTCCTAATCATATCGAGAAGGAGGAATGAAAGAAATCATGCTGAAAGCCTTCAATTACACATTCTTAAATAGTCATCATCAAGGACAGTGTCTTGTTGCAAATTGCATTAAAGATGAAATGCCATTGACTTTCTATACATCTTTCCTGTCATGCTGTTTCGATTATATCTACTAAAGCAACTATGGAGGTTTTTCTAAATACAGAGTGAATTGTTCTTGACTGGCTGCTCCAGATGTATTGTACATATTAAGCTGCATTTCATGGTCCATCATTATTTTATGTGAATAAACCATCAACTACAACATTATTAAACCATAAATAATGTGGAAAAAAACCCCTAACATTTAAATAATGGATGTGTTGAAATGTAAAAAATGATTTACATTTAAAATCACTGATATATATATATATATATATATATATATATATATATATATATAAAGCCAAAAAATCTTTCAAATGCTTCTAAAAAAATCGCCTCAGTTCTAAATTGTTGCTACTTTATTGTTCATTAAGATTTACTTTTTTGGATTATATTGATCATTGTGCACTTAATTTTTTTTTTTTATTTTTTTTTTTTATTATATATATATTTTTTTGATAGGCTGAATATTAATTGGTTATTTGGTTAAAATTTTCAAATTCATACTAAAGTAATATTAATTAAAAAAAATTCAAATTCATAATGAAGCAAATTCATTTGCTTATTTGGTTAAAAATGTTAAAAAGAAAAACAAGTAACAGAAGTTTCCTTGTTAATAGGACTTCAATATTACCTCATTTACTGCATTTGGCAGATAACCTTACCTAGCCCCACTTACATACACAACTTATCTTATATATACACCTGAGCAATTGAGGGTTAAGGGCTTTGCTCAAAGGCCCAGGGAACAGCAGCTTGGTGTTGCTGGGATTTGAACTCAAGACGTGATCAGAAGTCCAGCACCTTAACAACTAAACTGAAACTAAAGGTAAAAAAAAAAAAAAAAAAAAAGGAATGGCAGAGAATCACATGGAATAAAATACCCAGAGAATCACTTGAGGCAGTTATTCATCATGAAGGATTTGCAAACCAAGTAATTAAGATGGTGTTACATTTTATAATTATGAGTGCTTTCCATTTGTTTATGCTTTTTATAACATTAGCCTTGTATGAGAAACATGACAGCAAACCAATTAAAAACCAGTAAAACCTTTACATATAATCAATGGCAAAGTCTGTCAATAAGCCAAATCTGCAGTTTGGATGCTGACAAATATATTTTTTAATGAAATTCATGATTTCTTCATCAAATGGCTTTGATCACACAAAGTCAGTATAGCAGTCTAGATTCGCTCGCATATACGGAGCGAAATGGTCAGAAAACCTGAAGCCAGCTGGCAGAGGAGACAGTGGCGAAGACAGGGATTAACGGTGCTGCCGAGGACACGTCAGTCGTGATATGTGGTTTAATGCTGCTGCCCACCAATTCCTCAGAGGCAGAAATGTGAGTCGCTCAGTACAAATAAATCTCCCACTGTTGCACATCAGCACCACTTTTCTCTCCCCTACACCTCTTGTCTAAACTGCAATTCAGAAAGTCTGCCTAAATGCTCTATGGGATGGAAAATTGCACATCACGAGAAAATCAGGAGGTAGAAATAAAAGGTGAGAGGGCACCACAATTACATGGACACAGTGTGAATACGCTATTCTCTATTCTCTGTCTCTGGGTGAGCATTTAGCTGTCAGTTTCTTGTGATGTTCGGGGAGAAGGTATATTTCCTTGACAGATATGGAAATATTAGACTGAAGAGACACTGATTAACATATAGACAGGAAACGTGACGGATTAAAATGTGTGGGTGTGTATTGTTCATAGAAATAATTCAGGATTGAAAAGATTCAAATGAATCAACTATTAATTGAAATACCATGAGCCTTGACCATTTGTCTATTGAATGTAAATGAAATGAAATAAACAGTGTTTTCAGCTTTTTGCTGCATTTATTCTTTTATTACATTTTCATAAGTGCAATTCCACACTAAACAGCAAAAATATTGATGGTTTTGGACATCATATACATCATCCTGTGAATAAGCACAGCCATTTTTGACTCAAGAATACAACAATAATTAATGTCAGTATTTGCATTAGCAATCCTACTGCAACGATTCCTCACTTTTCCCAAATGAATATCGAACGAACCAAGATTATTATAGGACGCGCCGTAGATCTGTCACTTTGACAGAAGCATGATGTCAGAAGACGTCGTAGGGCAGTCTTTACGAGAGAAAAAAAAAGAACAACTGCTCATGATATAAAGTAAGGGATTACAAAAGCAAATTAGTTTTAGACAAAAGGCCACATTACACTTAGTCCAGTGGCAGATGTGGAAAACCAATAAAACAACAGCTGGCATTTATCTGAATGCACAAATTTATATTGAAAATAAATCAGCTACAAAAAGCATTTTATTATAATTATACTGTATATTAAGATTATAACATATATCTATATTTACCACCTTTTTTCATGCTATTATGCAGACAGTCAATCATGTGGCATCAGCAAAATGCATACAATTCAATTCAATTCAGTTTTATTTGTAATGCACTTAAAAAAAATGCCAATTGTAGAAAAGGAGCTTTATAGAGGTAAATAGGTTATACAATTTGAATTCATATGTTAGTGCTTATAAGTTTTATTCATATTGAGCAAGCCAGAGGTGACAGTGCCAAGGAAAAACTGCCTGAGATGGTATAAGGGAAAAAACCCTCAAAGATTCGAAAGGGAATCCATTCTCATCAGGGTAGCACCGAATGTCATGCACACACACACACGCTATATAGTATATATATATATATATATACACTCTAAAACATAGAGTCAAAGTGTCAGCTTGCAGCAAGACAATAATGACAGATATTTTAAGAAGTTTTTCAAAGCAACAAAGTGAAATGTCTTTGACTGACTCAGAAACTTATATAAACTGACCCCCACCGAGCTGTACTCTCGTGTCAGAAAAACAGAAGACAGCATAAAAGCCTAGAGCAGCAGGAGAAAGCATGAATTGAAAGCCGCGTTATTTTGTAATGTAAAAAGTGCTTCCAGACTACACTGTGTATTTATTCCCTTTTTACTTTATCCTCTGCATTAAGTGCCAGCGTTTTCTAATGGCCATAAAATGAGTGTGGGTTTAAAAGCAGTTTAAATCAATTTAATCTTTTTAAAGACCAAATAAGGATATACATTTGTTAAAAAAAAAAAACTATTGGGATACAAGGCAATGAACCAGCATGCTATGAAGGGCTCAGCAATAGCATTATGTATAAATAAGCTTAAGATCTTGATATTGCTTAATCTCATGTCTCATAAGTAATACAGTATGCAGTGTAATATCTTTTCGGTCCTTTCCCATAGTGATCAGATGAAATTTAATTGGATCCACACTCCATGAGATTTCAGGCCATAACATTTTAGCCATTATGCACGGTTTTCTTTCAGTGTATACCGTTTCTCTGCAAAGCAGACATCAAAATCAATTTTATGACTTTTTAAAAGACACTTACATCACATTTATGATACAATATATGTGCAAAAGTTAATAAACACCACACCATGCGATTCGTATGTGCTTTTTGAACATCCCAATCAACCTTCAGTCCCCATATGCTTTTATAATAACCTCCATTCTGCTAGAGAGATGTTCTACTGTGGAGATTTGTGCTCATTCAGCCACAAGGGTGTTAGTAAAGTCAGATACTGATGTAGGGTGAGGAGGCCTGGAGTGCAGTCAGCTCTTCAATTCATGCCAAAGGATGTTTAGTAGGGTTGAGGTCAGAGCTTTAAAGCAAACCACTCAAGATCTTCCACTAAAACCCATGTAAATGATATCGCCATGGAGCTGGATTTGTGCACAGGAGCATCGGCATGCTGGAACAAGTTTGGGTCTCTGAGCAACCACATGTCCAAAGGCAAGGGATGCAAGAATTCCAAACAAAAAAGATTTTATTCAAGACAAACAAAGTTACAAATTAAATTACTTGGGGACTAAATGAAGATAAAGACAGGTCTGGGCACATTAAAAAGGATCAACTATCAGAACCAAACTTACCAATAATCAAATAAATTACCAATCTAACAAACAAACAAACATGACACACAATAAATACGTACTGGACTAGTCCATTACACACACACACACACACACACACACACACACACACAAACACACACAAAAATTTGTCATAACCACAGAAAGAAATATACACACAATAAAGAAAATAAAATAAACAGGCAATCCTACACTACCCCTAGCCAATTTGCATGGTGGATTGATCCATCAGAACCAAAATGACGGCAATTGGTGCCTGTCGATTCTTTCTGCGAACGGGCTTCCCCCTGAACATGTGCGTTATTTCAGTTCATGTAGGTGAAGGGAACAGAGGTGATGAGGAGGTGATGGGTAGGTATGGTCTTAAGAAGAGGAATGTGGAAGGGCAGATGGTGGTAGATTTTGCTAAAAGGATGGAAATAGCAGTGGTGAACACTTATTTTAAGAAGAAGGAGGATCATAGGGTGACCTATAAGAGTGGAGGAAGGTGCACACAGGTGGACTATGTTCTATGTAGGAGATGCAACCTGAAAGAGATTGGAGACTGTAAGGTGTTGGCAGACAGCATCGGATGGTGGTCTGTAGGATGGTTTTGGAGGTGAAGAAGAAGAGGAGGAGAGTGAGGACTGAAAGAAGAATAAGATGGTGGAAACTGAAGGAGGAAGACTGTAGTGTAGGATTCAGGGAAGAGGTTAGACAGGGGCTCAGTGGTGGTGAAGAGGTGCTGGATGATTGGGAAACTACTGCAGGAGTGATGAGAGAGACAGCTAGAAAGGTACTTGGTGTGACATCTGGAAAGTCCAAGAGAGCATAAGGGGAAAGAGGTTGGCAAAACAGAATTGGGATCGACAAAGTGATGAGAAAACTAGGCGGGAGTACAAGGAGATGTGGAAGCCGGTGAAGAGGAATGTGGCTAAAGATAAAGGAAAAGGCATATGAGGAGCTGTATGTGAAGTTGGACACTTAGGAAGGAACAGATGACATACTAGTAAAAGCATGGAGATGTTTAGGAGAGATGGCAGTGAAGTTTTTAACCAACTTGTTCAACAAGATTTTGGAAGGTGAGAGGATGCCTGAAGAATGGAGAAGGAGTGTGCTGGTACCGATCTTTAAGAATAATTGAGATGTGCAGACCTGCAGTAACTACAGGGGAATGCAGTGGAGTGGTGGCATTGAGTAAAAGACAGGAGGGGGAGCTGGAGGTATCAGATCTGAAGATGCTGAGATTTTCATTGGGAGTGATGACGATGGACAGGATTAGAAATTTGTTTAGAGGGATGTAGGACATTTTGGAGAGTGAGGGAGGCGAGATTGAGAGTTTTTGTGCAGAGGAGGGACATGGGGTATATCGGTAGGAGAATGCTGAGGATGGAGCCACCAGGAAGGAGGAAAAGAGGAAGGTTTATGGATGTAATGAGGGAAGACATTCAGGTAGTTGGTTTGAAAGAGGCAAATGTAGAGGACAGAGTAGTATGGCGATGGATGATCTGCTGTGGTGACCTCTAATGGGAGCAGCCAAAAGAAGAAGAAGAAGAAGAAGATATATACAATATATATATATATATATATATATATATATCGACACAGCTGCTGGAGCTATGAGTTCTCTGGTGTTACCCAATCGTAGTGATTCTCATGAGTTCAAATGGTTACAGCATCGACACAGCTGCTGGAGATATGAGTTCTCTGTATTCCCGTGTTTACAGGCAACCGGATAGACCGTGTTTCACCACACTGCCCTTCAAAATTAATGGAAAGGAGAAGCCTTAAATGAAAATACGTAGACTCAACTAGAAACCTAGCTGATGATCACACTAGGGGGCGCAGTTTAGTAGAGCTTGTTACATACAGGTGGAGTCCAGACCCACCATTTTACTACAAGCTCAATCAGAGTGGCCAGTTCTGCCATCCCTTAAAACCCCTGAGGATGAAGTGGAAAGGAGAACCAGCATATTCTGCGGTTTTACACAAACATTAAATTCTTTAGATCCCAGTAAGTACCGTTTCTGGAAAGACCTTGTTGAAGCCACAGTTCAACACCATCAAAGTTACTCCAACCAATCCAGTTTACCTAAGCTATGGACTATGTGACAGCAGAACGTCTCCTCTTCTTACCAGAGGTAAGCTGTATAATCCAGGACCGGAACAGGTATTTGCTGAAATGAGGAGAAATGTCTGTATACTAAGAGGTTGTGAGGCGATTCGGAAATCACAACATAATAGAATAGAATAATAGAATGCATAGAATGTCGTAAGTGGATGGCTAAACCTGAGGTCACTAAAATAGCTGATCTACCTCCAGAACGTCTGAGACTAAACACACCTCCCTTTCACAGCTGATAGGCTCATAGGATGACGTAGATGGAGACAGAGCCAAGTTCTTACTGATCTTCGTGAGATACTATTTACCTAACCCTCCAGCTGCGACATAAATCTTCTTCTTCTTCTTCTTCTTCTTCTTCTTCTTCTTCTTCTTCTTCCTCTTTCAAACCAACTACCTGCATGTCTTCCCTCACCACATCCATAAACCTCCTCCTTGGTCTCCCTGTTTTACTCCTTCCTGGTTGCTCTATCCTCAGCATCCTCCTACCGATTTACCCCATGTCCCTCCTCTGCACATGTCCAAACCTTCTCAATCGCGCCTCCCTCACCTTGTCTCCAAAATGCCCTACATGTGCCGTCCCTCTAATAAACTTGTTTCTAATCCTGTCCATCCCCGTTACGTCCAATGAAAATCTCAACATCTTTAGCTCTGCTACCTCCAGCTCCACTTCCTGTCTTTTACTCAATACCACTGTCTCTAATCCATACAACATCTCAGGTCTCACCACAGTCCTATAAACCTTCCCTTTCACTCTTGCAGATACTCTTCTATTACAAATCACTCCTGCTATTACTCTTCTCCACCCACTCCACCCTGCCTGCACTCTTTTCTTTACTTCTCTAACACACTCTCCATTACTTTGCACTGTTGACCCCAGGTACCTGAACTCCTTCACCTTCACCACCTCTTTTCCATGCAACCGCACCACTCCACTGTCCTCCCTCTCATTTACACAGATGTACTCTTTCTTACTCTTACTGACTTTTATTCCCCTTCTCTCCAGCACATACCTCCACCTCTCCAGGCTCTTCTCAACCTGCTCCCTACTCTTACCACAAATCACAATATCTTCCGCAAACATCATAGTCCAGGGAGACTCCTGTCTGACCTAATCCGTCCATCACCACTGCAAACAGGAAAGGGCTCAGAGCCGATCCTTGATGCAGTCCAACCTCCACCTTGAACCAGTCTGTCATTTTTACAGCACACTTCACTGCTGTCACACTGTCCTCATACATGTCCTGCAACACCCTCACATACTTCTCTGACACACCTGACTTCCTCATACAATACCACAACTCCTCTCTCTGCACTCTGTTGTACGCTTTCTCTAAATCCACAAACACACAATGCAACTCTTTCTGTCCTTCTCTTTACGTCTCCATCAACATTCTCAAAGCAAGTAATGCGTCTGTGGTGCTCTTCCTTGGCATGAAACCATACTGTTGCTCACAGATGGTCACCTCTTCTCTCAGCCTGGCTTCCACTACTTTTTCCCATAACTTCATGGTGTGACTGATCAACTTAATTCCCCTGTAGTTACTGCAGGTCTGCACATCTCCCTTATTCTTAATGATCAGTACCAGCACACTCCTTCTCCATTCTTCAGGCATCCTCTCACCTTCCAAAATCTTGTTGAACAACCTGGTTAAAAACTCCACTGCAATCTCTCCTTAACATCCCTATGCTTTTACCAGTATGTCATCTGGTCCAACCGACTTTCCACTCTTCATCCTCTTAATAGCTGCTCTCACTTCCTCTTTACTAATCCTATCCACTTCCTGCTTCACCATCTCCACATCATCCAACCTTCTCTCTCTCTCATTTTCCTCATTCACCAGCTGCTCAAAATACTCCCTTCATCTTCTCAACACACTTTCCTCACTAGTCAACACATTTCCATCTCCATCATTTATTGCTCTAACTTGCAGCACATCCTTCCCAGGTCGGCCCCTCTGCCTGACCAATCGGTATAATTTGTTAATTATTTAATTAACGGTAATAAAGGCAACTCTGAAACTCTGCAGTTCAACTGTTCAGGGAAAAAAAGAAAATCAAATAATGAGAAGAAACTCTGAAAGGAAATTACAATAATCTCTTATGGTTATTCAAATAGCACATTTTCACTCCTCAACTACAGAATTTAGTGTACGGGGTCAACTGAATGATTGAAAGCGTGTATGTGTGGTGTGTGTGTGTGTGTGTGTGTGTGTGTGTGTGTGTGTGTGTGTGTGTGTGAGAGAGAGATAGACTGGCAGCTCAAGGGTATTTAGCTTTCAGCATTCTGGCACACAATCCTCCAGCCTTGGCTGTCGTCGTCTCTAAAGAGCTTATACTTCTCTCGTAATTTTATTCAGTATTAGGGACACGCATGCAAAAGTCTTTCCATCATGACGTAAGCAATGCTCAAACCACGGTCAGAGTACACAAGATTTAAAGAATAGTAAAGTCCTGATTTTATGAAGACTTGTTGTGTGGATCTGTCTTTTAATGTGCAGAATTATTTGGATACGTTACGAATTGCTGAGACCACATTTTAAAAGCAAAAATTATTTTTATGAGTTGTTTCTGTATCATTTGAGTGCAAATCAAGAGGCATTTAATTGAACAGAGCAGAATCGAGCAGACCAACTGCCAATTAATTTAGTCTGAAGATATGTAGGATTTGCCATATAAGCAACAGAAGATGCATAAATTCAGTTCACTGTATGAATTTTATGTGAGCAGCAGAACCAGATTGCCGTTAGACAATGGCAACTTGAGTATGTTCGTTTGATTTCATAACAATGAAAGGCTAACAAAAGTTAGACATGCCTGTACCTCCAACTCTGTGGTAACAACTTGGGGTGAAGCTCATTTAAATGGACAAATCAGGTCTCCTAATACTTTTGTCTATGAAGTGCATGTAAATCATTTTATATATATA
>JAAIIK010000048.1:2078567-2096076 GCA_014706435.1 Silurus glanis | reverse complement strand
ATTATTATTATTATTATTATTATTATTATTATTATTATTATTATTATTATTATTTATTATTATTTATTATTATTATTATTATTATTTATTATTTATTATTATTATTATTATTATTATTATTATTATTAGGCTCTTTTACTAATATGCACAGGATAAAAATCAATACTCTACCTAATTACAGCTGTTTATTTTTCAGTATTTGATTATACACATTTTTGTTTTTCTCTCTCATACACACACACACACACACACACACACACACACACACACACACACTCACACACACACATCCTGAGCCTACTGCTGCTGATTATATGATTTGTTATATGAGACAATCTGTGCCCATTACCACATCAGCCTATTATTATCTATAATTTTGGTAATTATATGAGTACAAACGAATCACGGTTGCATTTTTGTAGTAAACATGAGTCACGCAGTGCAAAATGTCAGTCCAGTCTAACATATTTTGCTAATATAACAGTGGACATGGAAAAAGTTCAGAAGAAATACTGGGGAATATATTATTCCAGCCTGCCCTCTATTGTACAGTGGGAGATTTTCTCACCAATACATTTTTTTTTTGATATCTTATAAATCCTCTTGTAATTCCGAACATCTGTCAACAAGGTGAGAACATACAATAATGCTGAACTAAGAGATGTGATATATCAACATAGTAAAAAAAGCATACATCATGTCATCATACAACATTTCTTCTGGCCTCCTGGTAGCTTCTTTGACTGATATCCTCCTTACACAGTCTTTGACATAATAGAGACTTTTTTTTTTTTTGACATATTTTCCATTTTGGACTAATGGATATATCCAATGTTTTATGGAATGCTCAGCTTTTAGTTTTTTTTTTTACACTTTACACTTTGTTTTACACTGTCAAGGACTTTTCCTTAGACCTGTTTTGAGAACTTTGGTTTGGATATTTCTCCAACTCTTGCACTTTGCAGGAACAGGATTATTTAATATACATAATGACACCTTGGTAATTCACACCACCGTTCATTAATTAGTCAATAATTATTTGACTTACACAACAGCTTTTGGAGTGGGGTGAAATGATGCAATCACAACTTATTTATTCATTTATACTGATTACACTTTCAATATCTTTCTTATATAGATTATTAACATATACTTCTCCTGAAAACTGAATTATCTGCAGACTCTAGCACGACAAAATGTACAAACCCGATTCCAAAACAGTTGGGACACTGTACAAATTGTGAATAAAAAAGGAATGCAATAATTTACAAATCTCATAAACTTATATGTTATTCACAATAGAATATAGATAACATATCAAATGTTGAAAGTGAGACATTTTGAAATGTCATGCCAAATATTGGCTCATTTTGGATTTTATGAGAGCTACACATTCCAAAAAAGTTGGGACAGGTAGCAATAAGAGGCCGGAAAAGTTAAATGTACATACAAGGAACAGCTGGAGGACCAATTTGCAACTTATTAGGTCAATTGGCAACATGATTGGGTATAAAAAGAGCCTCTCAGAGTGGCAGTGTCTCTCAGAAGTCAATATAGGCAAAGGATCACCAATTCCCCCAATGCTGCGGCGAAACATAGTGGAGTTTCTTAGAGTAGAATTGCAAAGAGTTTGAAGTTATCATCATCTACAGTGCATAATATCATCCAAAGATTCAGAGAATCTGGAACAATCTCTGTGCGTAAGGGTCAAGGCGGGAAAACCATACTGGATGCCTGTGATCTTCGGGCCCTTAGACGGCACTGCATCACATACAGAAATGCTAATGTAATGGAAATCACAACATGAGCTCAGGAATACTTCCAGAAAACATTGTCGGTAAAACTCTATAGGTCAAAAAAGAAGCCATACCTAAACATGATCCAGAAGCGCAGGCGTTTTCTCTGGGCCAAGGTTAATTTAAAATGGACTGTGGCAAAGTGGAAAACTGTTTTGTGGTCAGACGAATCAAAATGTAAAGTTATTTTTGGAAAACTGGGACGCCATGTCATCCGGACTAAAGAGGATAAGGACAACCCAAGTTGTTATCAGCGCTCAGTTCAGAAGCCTGCATCTCTGATGGAATGGGGTTGCATGAGTGCGTGTGGCATGGGCAGCTTACACATCTGGAAAGGCACAATCAATGCTGAAAGGTATATCGAAGTTCTAGAACAACATATGCCCCATCCGGACGTCGTCTCTTTCAGTGAAGACCTTGCATTTTCCAACATGACAATGCCAGACCACATACTGCATCAATTACAACATCATGGCTGCGTAGAAGAAGGATCCGGGTACTGAAATGGCCATCCTGCAGTCCAGATCTTTCACCCATAGAAAACATTTGGTGCATCATAAAGAGGAAGATGCGACAAAGAAGATCTAAGACAGTTCAGCAACTAGAAGCCTGTATTAGACAAGAATGGGACAACATTCCTATTCCTAAACTTGAGCAACTTGTCTCCTCCGTCCCCAGACTGTTATAAAAAGAAGAGGGGATGCCACACAGTGGTAAACATGGCCTTGTCCCAACTTTTTTGAGATGTGTTGATGACATGAAATTTAAAATCAACTTATTTTTCCCTTAAAATGATACATTTTCTCTGTTTAAACATTTGATACGTCATCTATGTTGTATTCTGAATCAAATATTGAAATTTCGAAACGTCCACATCATTGCATTCTGTTTTTATTCACGATTTGTTCAGTGTCCCAACTTTTTAGGAATCGGGTTTGTAGAAAAAGTGCATTATGAGTGTTTTTAACTAAGATGTAGGCAATCTTCTTTTTTGGGCACAAAGATTGAGGTTTATATAAGAGAGAATCTGATATTACGGCATTGTTTATACAGTAAATGCAACAGTTCAGTGTAAGTTATCTGATCTGGCCTGAAGAAGAGGGAGGGTGTTTCCTTTAATCTTATGCCATGAGTCATTGCTGGTCAGTTTGTTACAGGATATCACGTGATCCAGACAGCTACAGTACTCTGTCCCTGAATAGGGGGCCTCAATAGGGGACCTATTAATGCTAACATGTAAAATATTTAAACACTGATTCTGGTTCAAATATAACCTTATATACGTTTCCTCTGGATTAATTTAACACGGATCAGGAAGTTCAGGAAAGGTTCATGTATGTATATGAGGGTGTATACAGAAAAATATCAGACTAGAAGTGAAGTGAGTCAGGGAAGTGTTCCGGGAAATAACTGTGTGTGTGTGTGTGTGTGTGTGTGTGTGTGTGTGTGTGTGTGTGTCTCTGTGTGTGTGTGTTCGGTTTCAGACTCACCCACAGCTGATTATCCTCTTATACAATTACGTCATCACACCCAGGGGGCGTGGCCTGCACCAAACGCGTGTTTCGAGTCTTTCATATTCTCGTCTCAAACAATAAACTATGCTCCTTTATGAACCTGAAAAGTCATGCGTTATATCGCTGTCATCTTTTGCTTTCTGTATGACTGGGGTAAGTGAATCATTTTATTATTATATTATTAGGGGGGAAAATGAATAGGAAAAACAGTGACTGAATACACTGTTATTCTGTAGATATATAGAGCACAGGGCCAAAAATCAGTTTTGCATTATATTAACAATTATATTAAAACATTACGTTTATCTTAATTGTGCTTTCATAATAATTAAAAGCAAATCAATAAATAGAAACCATGACTTTATGATCTGCTTAATTACTGCAGCTTTATTTTCAGCTTTAAATTCTAGTTCAGTGAAACTTATACTACAATAATAAACAATCCCACTAAAACTAATACAGCTGTTCACTGACTTCTAATGCGAGGCATTAAGTTAGTTCTTGTTTTTAAAAAGTTTTCCCAAATTTTTTCTTCTCCCTGTATGTCATGGTGGGCCAAATATATTTAATATAAATTTATATTTACACCAGATTGGGCATTTGTGATAAAGACTGAGATGTTTTAGTTGAGTTTAAAATATGATCATTGTCCAGGATGTTGGTTTAGGGTTAGGACTTTCTTTTAACATCAGTATGAGAAAAGCTTTTGAGTTACTTTTTGGTGTTGATTTGTCTTATGCACATGTAAGAACTATATATAAGCTTGCCTTACGTGTTTATGTGTTTGTTTGATTGATTATATATTTGTTTATTCATTTGTTTGGCATCGATCTATCTAGATAGTCAAGTCAAGTCAAGTCAAGTTTATTTGTATAGCGCTTTTCACAACAGACATTGTCTCAAAGCAGCTTTACAGAAATCAACAGTCAAGGTGAATGGTGTGCATTTGTCCCTGATGAGCAGCCGTGGCGACTGTGGCAAGGAAAAACTCCCTTAGATGTAATGAGGAAGAAACCTTGAGAGGAACCAGACTCAAAAGGGGAACCCATCCTCAATTGGGTGACAATCCTCATTTGGATAGCTAGCAATTTAGTAATCTATCTATCTATTTCAAGTCGTCAAACCCCAAAGGACTTAATATTGCAATATATTTAATTAATTAAATTAATTAATTTTTATATGTATAGCAGTTTTAACAATGAACAATAATAGAATGAATAAGAATGTTCTTTATAAGTGTAAGTTTGTCCCTAATGAACAAGCCAGTGGCAACTGTGGCGAGGAAAAACTCCCCGAGATGGCATAAGGAATAAACCTTGAGAGGAACTAGATTCAAGAGGGAACCCATCCTCATCTGGGTGGCACCAAATATAAATTTATTACAGCTAAACGATGTTGAGGTGTGCAGTGATGGTGATCAGATGCAAACTGTAGTCCTGTGTCAGTGTAGAAGACTGTTGACATTAAGTACAGTCCAAACCCAAATTTCATGGATCCCCAGGCCATTGATAAGTAACCGTCCCCAGCTGCACAGAGTGGCCTCCAATCGAAGAGAACACCGTCCAGAGGCAGGCCAGGATGAATCGGGCAGATCCGAGGAAATGCGAGGGGCTGGTCACTGGTACCTCAAGAGCATGTTTAACTCGACCGATAGAGAAAGACAGAGAAAAGAGGGGTGACAGGCAGAGAAAGATATGGATTATTAATATTGTTGTATAAAATTTAAGGACACTGTTCAGGAGAGGACTTTCTATGGTGGCATAACTAAAAGGGAGAGCTAGAAGGTAACACAGACATGAGAGATCTCTGGGGTAAAAGGTGTCTCTGTTCTATAACTGTTAGGCTTTATATGAGAAAGATCTACCTCCTGCTGTGGTCTTCATTATTTGAGGTACCAACAAATAGCCTGCACCTTTTGATCTAAGTAGGCATGGAGGATACTCCATGAGGATTCTCCACTCAAAATCTGCGGCACGAGACTGTTAAGTGCTTTATAGGTCAGTAGTAGTATTTTATAATCGATGCGAGATTTAATTGAAAGCCAGTGTAGACTGATTAAAGCAGGGGTGATGTGATCATATTTTCTACATCTGGTAAGGACTCTTGCTGCTGCATTCTGGACTAACTGAAGCTTTTTTATGCACTTACTCGAACACCCATTAAAGCGTCACAGTATTTTAATCTAGATGTAACAAAGCATGAACTAGTTTTTTTTCATCCTGTAACGACATCATATTTCTAATTTTAGCAACATTTCTAAGGAGAAAGAAGGCTATTCTGGTAATGTTATTCACACGAGCCTCAAAGAAAAGACTAGGGTCAATAATCACAGCACTCCTCTTACAATCTTTGACTCCTGCACACACTGAGATAGAAAGACTCTCCAGAGATGCTACATATTCGGAAAGTTTACTTCTAGCTGCATGTGTTCGTAGTAAAATTACTTCCGTCTTATCTGAGTTGAGCAGAAGGATGTTATCGAGCCTCCACTGTCTAATGTCCTTTACACAGTCCTCAACATTGTTTAGATGATCTCTTTCAATATACAACTGTGTAGCAATGGAAGCGAATACCATGTTTACGTATCATTTCACCCAGAGGCAGATTTTCTGATGAGTTATGATGATTTATCATGCACTGTCCTGAGTTTTTTATTATATATGTTGCACTTCCAATGTGTTGTGTATTTGTACTTTATATAGTCCAGTGTACTGTGCTACTGCATTATAATCTTACGACATGCTTCTGATGAAACATTTCATTTCAAAGAATGAATGAGAATGAGGAATGTTAATGCAACTGACTTACAGGTTCCGACTTGACTCGATGAGTTTAAGATGATTTATTAGAATACAGAAGGTCAAAATAATAGACAGAAGCAAAACTGTCATTCTTTATCTTAACATTTTTTTTTTTACTATTACAAATCCAGCTGTTTTTTAAAAATTCAGTGTTTCTGTTAACAGGAAGCTTTACTGAGATCCCTACAATGAGTCATGTTAAACGGTATGATGTGGTGAGACTGCAGCAACTTCATGAGAACCACAACCGTGTCAATGAACAGGTCACTAAATTACTCATGGCTTTCGGTGGAATTGGGGTTCGGAGATTTTTGGTATAAAAGCTGTCACGTCTGCTGTTATTCCTGTCATATGCATTTCAGATTCTTATAGTTGTTACTGTAAGCAGCCTGAAACTATAAATGTCATACATATATCAATAAATGCTTTCTCTCCTAGAATTTGGAATCGAACAAACATGAAAAGTATCCTGAGAAACTTCTGTATGAGCTGTTCTTTAATGGAAATAACCATACAGTCCACTTGCAAAAGAATAGGTAATAAACATTTTTTTATTATTAATATAATCATTATATTAATCATTATATAATCAATATGAATATATATATATATATAGTCTTGAAACTACTAATCGATTATTGTTTTAGATGAACAAGCTAAACATAAATTGGTTAAATTATATTAATAACTAGGCCAATTTATATTAAAAAAAAAAAAGATTAATATAATTTCTATAAATTCATAGACTTCTCATTGGACATAAGTACACCGAAATACATTATGAAGCAGATGGATCAACCCGGATGACATCTCCAAAGCTCGAGGTGAGTCTACTTCTTTATTTTATTTAACTAAAATCCGAACAAAGGCATGTTAATGCTATTATTCAATACCTTCAAATGAATTAAAAAAATTTTATACTATACTGATTCTATAGTTATTATTTTTGTTAAGATGGGATTATTTCTATTTCGCAGGACCACTGTTATTATCATGGACATATAGACGGAATGGAGGATTCGTCAGTAAGTGTTGGAATCTGCTCTGGCATGAGGTAATGTCCAGTCTTATATCCAGCAGAGGAGAAGGGGAATGTTTATGTCCATAGACATAAATATGTCATATGACTATTTAATGTGTGTTGCTCTGTAGAGGTTTTGTGAGGGCTGAAAAGCACATGTACCTGATCGAGCCTCTGAGTGACAACATTGACGGAGACCACGCCTTCTACAAGCAGGAATACCTGCGGAGGAAGAGGAGTGCTAATGGAGACTCCGGTGTAGCTATTTATGACTCGGAGCGCTCAGCGGCAGCCCTCTTCAAACGCAGCAGCTGGGTATGTGTGAAAAATTACTCCTGTCATCATCCGGATTGCATTATATGCAAAAATACTGTTACTACCAGCTTTTTCTCATTTTTTTATTTTTTTTTTTTTAGAAGGGCAGAACAGCATTTCAGACCCAGAGATACGTCGAGCTGTTTCTAGTGGTTGACAATACCGAAGTAAGAACTTTATTTCGACACATAAACAAACATAAAGGCTCACTTCTACGTTGACATGTGCCATAAGTCACAAGTGATGGTTTATGTTTCTCTCTTGCAGTACAGAAGATTTAAGTCAAATGATAAGATAGTACGGGCAAGGATGTTGGAAGCTATAAATCATGTTGACAAGGTATTTTCTTTCTGGCGATATCTGATATATAGGGTGTAACTCAGTGCCACTGTCGCTTACTATCTGTATCTGTATTTGGATGTTTGCTTAAAATAGTCATTTAAAGAACACGATTCCTGAACTTCCTCAACCTCAGTTATTGTTAAGTCACTGGCGTGTGCTATAGCCGCAACTACAATGTTTATTTTTTAGTGATTCGGTGATCTGTAGTGATATGGCTTCGTTTCGACTAAAAATAAAATGAATTCTGCATTTCCTGTACAACTTTTCCCACTTGCACCCTTTAAGCATGCACTGGCACATGCGAGTTTTCTATTGCGTCCTGGTGAATCCTGGTCTCGATGTACTACTATCTAGTCTCAACCAGATGTAAACAAACCAACAAACAAAATACAATGCAGCATAAGGACCGATGAATGCAAACACAGGTAAACAGCTTTTATACAACGAAAGCAAACAAATCTAGAACAGGTAGAGGACACAGAAACAGGTCGATCTACAAAGAGAATAAAGCGGACTAGGCAAGAAATATGAATGATGTTAATGAACATTATAGTGTTGTTCTGATGCTGTAAACTCCCCTTCATTAGTGACATGCAAGATTTATCTGCACAATTCATCAATTCAAGACACATTTACACAAAAGATTAAAGCTCGACAGATTCTGACAACCGGTTGAACTATTTTGCATTCAATGACTTATGCGATGAACTGATGCCGAGATGTTTTGGGGGTTGAGACCGTTCAGGTGAGAACCAGTAAAGTATATTTTGATCAACATGTACATACACAACTGATAATGTAGGAAACAGCAGACAATTGTACACAAATCTGTTCAACGAGAAATGCTTTTATGAGGTGCACAAGTGACTAAATAATGTGGAGGTCGAACGTGTCATTTCGAGAATTGAATTTCTGATCTAAGAAAAACTGTATTATCTCTATGATATATATTTTAAATGTATTATTTGTCCAATCTAAATAACGTGTTAATATTCCTAATGTAAAATCGAGTTTGAATCCTGCTTGATATTTGTTAAACATCTTTATATCTCATTGCTAAGCCTATTATCCCCTTTTATCATTCATAGTTCTATCGTCCGCACAATATCCGTGTGCTGCTGGTGGGTCTGGAGGTGTGGAATGTGGAGGATCAGATCGTGGTTAGCGCGAGCGATAATATCACTCTCACCAGATTTATAGAATGGCGCCAGAAGGACCTGCTCAGCAGAGTCAAGCACGATAACGCACAATTAGTAACGTGAGTATTACACCCGGGAGTCTGGACCACAAATGATTGTCACACGTAAAGTTTATTGCAGTGTTTTCACCGTCTCTCTATCGTTGTTTTGTCTTCTGTTTGATGCAGTGGAGCAGATTTTTTGGGGAGCACTGTGGGGTTGGCGAACAAATTTGCAATGTGCACTAAAGCCTCTGGAGGTGTTAATCAGGTAACTTCACGCCTGTATTGCATAAATAAGTAAACAAATTGGCAAAAATGCTTTTAAAAGATGTAATATAGGGAAAAAAACAACTATATTATAGGAAAATCTCTATTCATTTATTACTCAGGATCATAGCACGAGTCCATTGGGCTTGGCTGCAACCATTGCACATGAGATGGGACACAACATGGGTATGTCCCATGATGTACAGGGCTGCACTTGTGGCCTTTCTGACTGCATCATGACTGAAGTTGTAAAGTAAGATCTTTCATTCGTGCAAACTATTCATGATGAACAGGGTGAAATAAATGAGGGCATACAGTGTTGCAGTTCCTCTAAATGTGTACGTTTTTTGCATTTCACAAAACGAACCTGTGCTGTTTATCACAGCTCAGCTGCCGCAGTGTTCCCGGAGCTGTTCAGCGATTGCAGTCTGGAAGATCTGAGGAAATTTCTGGAGAATGCTAACCCTGGGTGCCTACTGGACCGCCCCAGCTCAGACAGGCTTTATGGTGGACCCGTCTGCGGTAACGCTCTCCTCGACCCTGGGGAGGACTGTGATTGTGGGACAGTAGACGTGAGCGCTCTCTTATTTTTCTTTCCACTGTAAATAATTTGCTGCAGGGTCTGTTGATTCAGGCCATTCATGAAATGTTTTGAATTCTTGCTCAGGTTTTGTATATACACTGCATTCTTGCGGCAAGAACGTAATGATGTCTCATTCTGTGTAATGTCCTGTTGCGCTTGCAGGAGTGTAACAGCCCATGCTGCAATGCCAAAACCTGCAAGTTGACAAACGGATCTCGGTGTGCGCATGGAGAGTGCTGTGAAAACTGCCAGGTAGGGTGCCATCCCGCGTGATTAGCCAGAACTAGAGGTCGACCGATAGTGGATTTCTATAGATACTGTTTGCTTCGTTGGATCGTACGTGCCAATAACCGATTAATTACTGGATTAAACGAACATAACACTCCATGTTAAATAGTACTGAACTTTATTACAAACAAAAAAAATAAGTACTGAATCATGACAATGTGCTAAATAAAATAAATATGAATTTATTAATTAATAAATATATTATAGAATTAATAAATTATAAATAAGAAATATAATATCGGGCTCTTCTTGCAAATTTCATGTGTAAAGACAAACAGCACATGACATCAGTGATTTCGCCACTAGAGGCCACTCTTTTAATGACAGCGTACCGGAAGCCGGAAAAACTATTGCGGATTTTTGCTAATTAATCGGCAAAACCGATTAATCGGTCAACCTCTAACCGCAACCATTTCATTGAGATAAAAATGGCTGTCCTCTGCAGTTGCAACTTACTCTGTATGGTCCTTTTTTGTAACAGATATTTGAAGCATTGTTTCAATATTTAAAGCAATATTTAAAACATTGTTTCAGCCAACATTTCTTTTTTCATCTATAATTTCCACAACAAATAAAATCATCTTTATACCCCAGGGGAAAACAGGACACGGTTAAAGGCGACATCAGAGAGCCACTATACTGAGAGCAAATGCTGAAGGTTTTCAGGGAGTACAAACTGTTTGTAATGTAGATTAAGAAATCATGTTCCTATTTATTAATAAAGGGTGTCAATAATTATGGAAATCATTATGTAGTTTTACATGACCAATTTCCGAACTATTTATGTTCGAGCTTACTGTGATGTTTTTCATCAAAAAGAGTAGAGGAAAGCGGAATTAAACTGGAGGCATTGCACAGGAAATGTTTAGTGTTCAGTATTGCATCATAAGACTTATCAAAGTATAAATTTCTGTCATTTCTCAAGGCCATAAAAACAAGAAGCACCAGGGTGGGACAACTATTAGTAAGACTTATAGATGTAACACAGATGCATATTTATCAGTTGTATTCTTTTTTAAAATGAGTAATAAGCAACAAAACGACTTCATAGACAAAAAGTAGGGTACAATTGTAGAGATGATCTTTGATTAGTTTTTGGATATGAATTTGAATAATACAGTTTATAACCTGCTGCGGTTTTTTTCTGTTTCTTTCCAGATAAAACAAGCTGGCAGTCTTTGTCGGGCCGTAGTGAATGAGTGCGATCTGGAAGAGTACTGCACAGGAATGTCGGAAAAGTGTCCGGAGGACAGCTTTAAAATGAATGGGATACCTTGCAGTAATGGAGACAGTTACTGCTACAATGGTCAATGTCCGACTCATCTCCAACACTGCAGGAGACTGTGGGGAAAAGGTACCTGTGCATAAACTAAAGCGTTTTTTTAAGAATTTTTGTTTCTCTCGGGTTGTAACGATCCTCAAAACGAATCCTTATAAAATAATAATAGTGAAAAAACACTTGTCTCTTTTGCTCTTTTCCAATATTAACTGTAAAACTAAATATGTGGCATGCAACAACCATCTACTTAAGATGATACAGATTTTCGCCCTTTTTTTCCCACTTAGATTAGATTAAAGTTTTTTCTAATAGCCATGTTCCAGCATGCCAGTTTACTTAGACCTGTTAGCCAGTTACATTGGTTTCCCCCATGTTTTTTTCCCGAATTTGGTCACCTTCCAATTCACACCCATCGGCCAGCTCTCCTCTTGGCTTCCTTTGGCACTCTTGCCAACCAGAGAGCACATTCTCCGTTGACTCCTGGTCATGGATGATTGATAATGTATGGATGATGATACAGTAACGGTATTTTGGTTAGGGTCACTTTGCTGTCTCATCACTTGACTCATCCGTCGTCCAATCTTGAGTTCAGGTTACTGACTTTATGGGGTTTTGTATGTTTTTATGTATCAGCCTGGGTCACCACTGGGTTTTCCCGGTTCCTCCTATTATAATATGCAATAATCATATTAATATGTAAGCGTTTCGTGCAGAATCCAAAGTTACAATTATTTGTATTTCAGAAAAAAAAATGTCTTTTTTTACAGGTGCCGAAGTGGCTGCGAATGTGTGCTTTTTAAGGAATAAATACGGGGAAAATGATTCCCATTGCGGAAGGAGCAAATATGGCTACAGGAGGTGTGCAGAACAGTAGGTCATAACTTTATTAGTCTCAGTTTCTACCAGGTGATTCAGCTGTAATCGCAGCAAAAGGTGGCGCTACAAAGTATTAACTTAAGGGGGCTGAATAATTTTGCACGCCCAATTTTTCAGTTTTTTATTTGTTAAAAAAGTTTGAAATATCCAATTAATTTCGTTCCACTTCATGATTGTGTCCCACCTGTTGTTGATTCTTCACAAAAAATTACAGTTTTATATCTTTATGTTTGAAGCCTGAAATGTGGCAAAAGGTCGCAAAGTTCAAGGGGGCCGAATACTTTCGCAAGGCACTGTATCTCCTTATTTACAGTATCGCAGTGTATCACAACATATCGTATCGCAGGCCCTGTTTTGTGATACGCATCATATCGTCAGTCTCTTCCCAACAGTGTATGATTTATTATGCCTTTTGCCCATAAAGAGCCGCTATCCAAATATATATGGTGCAATTTCAGAGAATCTCATTTCCACATTTGTAGTAGATTTAGCTAGTTATTAATGTGTTCAACAAGCATCCCTCAAAAGTTTCTTTAGTGGAGGAGAAGACAAAAGCAAGCGATGCTGATATCAGAGAGACATATACTGGTGAGAGAAAGGGAAAAAAGCAACAATAAATTTGTCAGCAGCAAAAATATGAGGACTTACATATCTAACATATTGGGCAGTCCCTCCATGGGCAGTTCACATGCTCCAACCATCATATGTGTAATACAGTGTGCAGTACATCGGTTAATGAATCAATGAAGCCCTCATAATTATTTCCAGCATTGACAGACAAACCACTGGATTATTTTCAACAAACCGGACGACAGCAGCTATTAAAAGCCTCCACGTCTGCAAACGTAGCATCATTGAGAGCACCATACTTGGTGATGTGTGGCTGTTAATATTGCTACAAAAGATTAAAGTCTTTCCGTAGACCGAAGTTTTTACACACATTCTCAGCGTTCCTGTGTTTTCTGTTGAGATGAGATTATGTCGATACGGAGCGAGGTCAACAAATGCGGCTGCTAAATCGCTTATTTACGCCAGATATACAGACAGATGCAGTTTTGTCTGTAATAAATTGAATGAAATAGGAAAAAAATGGTAGTTACAAACAATGTTGGTGACTTATAGTGGCATCACGATTGAAATTTTTTTTCAACACTGAAGGTAAACATATTAAAAATCAAGAAATTTCAAGAGAATTTTATTTGTGGTTGAGATGTGGTTGAGATAGATATAAGTTTAGACAATCCTGTAGTATATATGAGAGGTGTTCAAGTTAAACCGGGACTTAGAATTAAAGGAGTAAAAATGGACGCTAATGTGGCGGTACTACACGCAGTAGTAAGTGGCTTGTGTGTCATATTACTGAGGCGGCGCACAAGTCGCAGATAAGTCCAGAGACCCTTAATCAAGATGGCAGTGTTAGTGCATGCATGGAGCAGGTAATAAAGTGTCTCGTGAACGAGGGTGTACAACCCGCGGATATCTACAGAAGTCTTTAAGGACAGTACGGTGATGAGACGCTCCATCGTCGTATGTCCATCAGTGGCCATCCCAGTCATGGTGGTTCCCTGATGATGAAGTGAAGAAGGCTGTCCTAGGATGGTTCAGGCATACAAATCTTTCTATGCAGAATCTTTCCAGACATTAGTTAAAACGCTTAAGAGATAAGTGTAGAAATGTAGCGGGGGAGTATGTCAAAATTAAATGCAGTTTACATTCTTTGAAATTATTCTTTTATTTTATAAACTCAAAAGTCCCAGTTGAACTTAAATGGCCCACATAATAAATAAATGTCCAGATTTAAGGGTTTTTTTAAGGTTTTTTTCCAGGTTATAAAAAAATAAATACAAAAATTATATGAAAATATGAATAAATCTGAATAATTTCTTCAAGTTTCTTTGTGATTAATATGATTTTTTTTTTTCTTTCTCACAGAGACATCTACTGTGGAACTATATTTTGCACTGGGGGTAACATGTATCCCTTTACCGGTTTAAAAGCTCAGTTGTTGACGAATACTGGAGACATATGCAACATTGTCGTGGAGCGATCGAGGGAAGAGAACCTAAGCATGGTACCTACGGGAACAAAGTGTGGCCCGAACAAAGTAAGAAAGCCGGAATGTTGGGTTTGTGCTACCTTTCGGCTCTGTCCGTCTTCACATTTATAATTGTTTTGGGCCCAGGTCTGCTTCGACAACATGTGCCAGGATGTGAAAGTGTACGACGTGAGCGTAGACTGCTCAGGGAAATGTCACGGACATGGGGTGAGAGTCTTAATGCGATTGCAGAGACGTCATGACGAGAGCAGAATGTGATTATAGGGTTAAACAGAATTCCCATAATACCCTGTGTGTCCTGGTAGGTTTGTGATTATCGAAAACGATGTCACTGTGAGCCTGGATGGGCTCCGCCATACTGCGATGTGAAATACGCAGATGTGCCTGCTGGTAAGGAAATACAGGATTTATATATACTTATGCAGTGTCACTGGTTTGGTAACTAGTTTCTTTTGCACATCATATTATCTAGCTGATCGCTGTGTGTTTTGGTCTGCAGCAAAAAACACGACAATCCTCATCGTCTCAGTTGCAGCTGGAGTTCTGTTGGTTTTGGCAGCAGGATTTGGGAGCTGGATTTACTGTAAAAAGAGAAAGGATACTGGCTCGAGGCGAAAACCGTGAGTCAGCAAGCGTTTGCTTTTTGTCCTCCCCATGTGTGTAATTAACACACTACGCATTTATGTAATTCCTTTCGGTTTATAGAAAAGCTGACCCAGAGTTTGTAAAAAATCGCCCCAACATCAGCGAACCTACATTTATAAGTTCGACCGCCACCCAGCCTAACTTCTCACACACGTGCACCCCGACAAGGACGGCTCCGCAAGTGAGTTCTCGCTCATTCGATTTGCAGCAGCACGCAGTTATACAACGCAGTCTGCGAAATAGCAGATGTGCTGTCTGATGCCATATTTAACAATTTCTTTGGACATGTTAACTTTTGCAGCCCCCGCTTAAGAACCTGGACCAACAGCCACCTTATACAGCTCCATTCATTTCTTTACCCATTGAGATGAAGCCACTACCTCCCTCTAAGCCTCCACGTCCTGCTGGCGCCAAACAGGTGAGGAACCACATGTTGCGCTATCGTGAACGTACACATGAGTACACCTTTTCTTAGCTTTACTAAACCTTTACCTGCCTGTGCACCCAAACAATTTTAATTCTTTACAAATGCAAACACATTCAAACCAGCTTAGGACTCTCAAAAAGAAAATGTTTGCCCTTTTATCCAGAGTTTTTGATTCCGATTCCGAGGACCTCAATTGAGCCAAGAGAGCAAAAAAATAGTCTTGTGTCCTAAGTGAAAGAGATGGCATATTCTCTCCTGTGGATCACAGTGATTTCTGACATGTATCAGGAAGAGAATAGATAGCACTTTACTTCAAGGGCTATCAACTATAAGTGCTTTACTTCACTTATGATTATTATGATGCAGCTAAGAGCAGCAGTTTGAAATGAAGATAGAGAAAACACGTATCAGCCTTCGGTTTTCCCAGTTGCAAGTTTTCATATGATGGGGAGAGCTGTTTAGTTGCTGGCTCAAATAAACCAGACAGAAACCGCAAAATGGCATGCACCTGCGGCTTAATCTCAACTATGATTTCGCATTATGCTTAAAGGTCCTAGATAGTGCATTCTGCTTTGTCATGTTAAGTGTAGAGGTTGACCAATACTGGCTAAAAAAAAACAAAACAAAAACAACCATAACACTCCATGTAAAATAGTACTGAACTTTATTACAAAAAAAAAAAAGAAATGTGTGCAATAAAATGTGCTAAACGAAATAAATCTGAATATATTTATATAATATAGAATAAATAATATAGCGCTCTCTGTGCAGCGCGCAGTCTCACATGTAAAAACAAACAGCACTAGTGATTCGACTCTTGAGGCCGCTCTCTGTCGCCCTCTAGCAAACGGACGCAAGGCGGAAAAACTAGCAATAAACTATCTAGTGCAAAACTGATGAATCGGTCTACCTCTAGTTAGGTGTAGAAATTAATTTAACTTGCTAAATATTGCAAAGAAAACATTTCTACAGGGAAGAAAATCAAGCAAACCTTTTCATGATAATTGAAGTTAAAGTAAAGAAATATGTTCACATTAATAGGGCATTCATGATTCATGAGAATTTGCAAAAGGTTTTTTCCCAATTTGGTCACCTGCCAATTCCCACCTATCAGCCAGCTCGACTCATACGACAGCAATATCTACCCTCTACTGCACACATAAGCTAACAAGCACTCATACGTGTTAATGTTATTGGTTGGGAGGAGTGGCATAACCTTCCCTGACTGCCCATGACTAATAAATATATGCAATTTAGCTTTATAAACATGACATAAGTATCTAATTGGAGTTAAAGAGAAGAAATTTGTACAGATAAATTAAAGGGGAAATCATGTTTTACAGCGAAATTACACACTAGCAACAAAATAAATCACAATATGAATGTTTTTATTTAGTTTAGTGTATTGTATAGTTTCTGATTGGGGTTCATTTTTTTGTTATTGTACAAATTCAGGTGAACAGACCTCCTTGTCCTCGTTTGGCTCTAGAAAACAGCAAGAGGTAAGAACTTTATATCTATTTTACCATATGCGCTGCTGAGGGAAATATTACAGTCTGGTTTTAAAATAATTGAAAATAATTGAGATTGTAATTGAAACTAATAAGTCATAATATATGAATGATAGTCTTTCCAAGTCTTTTGAATGCTTTGTATCATCCTTTGATCAGCAGGGTTCATCAGTGGTTTAAAATGATTGTTGAATTAAAAGCACTGTGTTTTACCGACTGAAAGAGAGGAAGTGAAAATTACCCAGAGGCCTCTGACTTCTCAAAGGAAATGACTATGAATTATAAAGAATCATCATGCAGATTGATAATGGATTTTCTTGTCTGCTTTTTCAGGTATATTCTGTGACTGATAACACTGCAGTGGTGACACATGAGTGTGCAGTCATGTCCTTTTTTGTACTTGTTCTCTAATGCAGAGAGGAACATTAAGTTGAATTATGCTGGACGTAAGTTTTATTCAACTGAACTTGAAATTTTATGTATATTACAAACATGCTTTTTAATGTATAATACTATTACATCCATCATTTATTTAATGCAAATCCTGCCTTTAAAGACCCAAACAAAATTTTAAGTATATATATATATATATATACTTAAAATTTTGT
>JAAIIK010000048.1:2047689-2066652 GCA_014706435.1 Silurus glanis | reverse complement strand
ATATATATATATATATATATATATATATATATATATATATATATATGGATGGATAGATGGATGGATGGGTGGACTAAAAGATGGATGAATTAAAATGTATGAATTCCTGGTGACTGGATGAGTAATTAGTAAATAGATAGATAGACAGACAAGCTTAGATAAAGAGAGAACCAACTATAGCCTTCATATTGGCTGACTGTTTTATCTACGAGCTGTGCTTTTCGGTCTTAAAGTGTGTATAGTAAAATGTCCTACTTAAATCTCTTTTAGTATCATTTTCTTTGCAATATGTCAAGGTAACTGTGTGTTGTACAAGAAGGTTATAAGAAGCTTTACAGGATATGATGTACTTTTATTACTTTTTTATCTGCTCTTTTCAACTGTCAGTCAGATGAATGCAGTACAGCAGGTCCTGAGATTTAGAATCACACACTCTATAGTTACAGCATGTTCGAATTAAAGTGTATTACAAAATTATACAGTGGTCGCCTGAGGTAGAGTTTGTGTGGTTGTGTAAGGAAATTAGCCGGGAAGACTTCTTTATTTTTTATTTAGGGTTTTTCAATTATTTTTTGCCCCAAACCCCATCCCTCACTCAGTCCATAGTCTGTTATGTAAAATGTTGCACTCTGTGTACCAAATAAATTGATTTAATAATGAAGACATTTAAACAGTATCGTACAGGCCACACTGCGGTTACACTGAATCACGCTTGTGCCCATATTCGGTATAACCGCATGAATACGACTGTGATGTTGCTTTTATACGACAGTTCTATAAAGTAATATCTAGTGATATTTCAGACACAATATGGCCAAATGATCCGTTTCATGCTAAACTTTCATTATAAAGTATGTAAAGGGTGAGGCTATGTACATGCGTTAAAATGTAACAGTTGTAAGTACTAAAATTGAATCAGGTGTGTGTGGTTAGTGACGTGTGACCAATACACGGAGATGCCATGGCTACTAGGACATGATCCCTTTTTATAGCACTTTAAAGTATTTTGTAGCACATACGATAGCTGGAAGGGTAGCTTAAATGTTTTTTTTTTTCATGTTAACGTTGCTTCTGGGTTGAATTGGTGTCCTTTTTTCCCACTTCATCTTAATCTGACGAGCTTTCACATTTTCAACTTAGTCATATACATAAGAAAGTATTGTTTCCTCTGTTCCGGGGTTTGTCTTGCTTTCCTTAATAGAAGTCTAGCTTTCATATAAAGAACTCATTCAGTGGCGAGATACACTTTCCAAATAGTAACAGCTTGTGTTAACCCCTTACCTTTTTTTTTCTTTTTTTTTTTTTTTTTTTTTTTTACACGAGATGTTGAGCCTCCATCCAGCTTCCACTACCTCCTGAACAAAAGCTGTACCGGATTCACAGGAAGCACCTGCAGCCTGAACCCTCAGACTTCACTTCCTGTCTGGAAACGCTTGCAGGAACAGGGCAGTGTGGCTTGTACCTGAACTTGCTGTTTTTGTCCACTTGGGTCAGGTTTTTTAAACTCCTCAAGTGTATTCATCTTCACTGGTATTTGCATGTTGGGATCTCAGTAAAAGTATCTCAGTATAAGTAGCCTTACTGCAAATAAACTATAAGAATACTATAGGATGGCAATACGTATTTTTATAGTAAGTAGTCTGAGGAAAAGTGGTCTTACGCTGCGTGTGATACCCCAATGTTGTCTTCACGATATGGGAAGAAAGGAATGAAAATGAGTAATCGAATTCAGACACCGGTGGTCTGATACGTTTCTTCATGGAGGTTAACACCATGCATTAATATGCAGAATATCGTTTATAGTATATTGTTCATTATAAAGAGGGCAAAACAACTGTCATGTTTATTCGCTATTGCGTATCTTATAGAAATGATTATTATTGAAGAAATGGAAACGTCAGAAATTTGTCAAAAACACTCTTTCACATTGGTGTTCTATTTATAAAAAAAAATATTAATTCATTTAAATAAATTAAAGACTAAAGAGAATAAGAAAATATATAAACATTATGCCCAGAACATTTTTATGTGGGACATTATGGGTACATTTCCATTGAGACATTTTTTTTTTGGGGGGGGGGGGTCCTGTCAGCATCCTCAAGCTGACTCCTGAGGTAAACGGCATTAAATATACTTGTTCTTGCTCGTTCTGGTTTTACGTCTTTTCCTGAGAAGATTTTCTTTTGGGGAGTGTACGTCGGGTGTACACACGAAATCAGAGTGCATTTTGGGTATTGTCAGGAACAGATTTGTTCAGTCAGAGCTTTGGCACTGCTACAGAATGGCCGACACTCAATATAGTGCTGTATATTAGGAGATAGGAAGCAGTTTCAGAAAGTTTCTGAGTAAGCAGTCTTACAATTAATAAAAAACATCATTAGTAGGAGTGAGACAGTGAAATATCTTCGATGTGACTAATTTGTGTGTAGTGTATTTTTTATTTCCTCTCAATCCTGCAGATCCACCTCTGCTTTAGTACTTTGATTTTTGTCCCAATTACAGCATAGCTTAGAGTTTTATTCCACGTATACCACAGCAATGTCACGATAATAACACAGTAGTTATAATTACACATTGTTTTTAAAACTCGTTATATAACATACTGTTCTTTTATCCATTTATTGTTAGTTAGTGTGATGGATGCGGCGCTCTCACCGCTGCGGCCCGGGTTCGATCCCCGGTCAGGGAACCAACCCCAGCCACTTTCAGTGCCGGTCCCAAACCCGGATAAATTGGGGAGGGTTGCGTTAGGAAGGGCATCCAGCGTAAAAACATGTGCCAAATCAAACGTGCGGAGGATCCGCTGTGGCGACCCCTAATGGGAGAAGCCGAATTACGAATCTTTTACGTAGGTTTATACACTTACTGTAGAAACAATAGATTTTAGAGCGAGCACATTAATATACATGTGATTGGATTTACTTTCATTACAGTAATTGAACTATTTCTGGCTAATCAGAATGGAGAATTGAACAGCATTATGGTGTTTTTAAATCTTATGTAATAAAACGTATATAACTCATCATATAGTTCTGTTTTGATTACTATGAAAACAGCTCAAAGTCCATCACTTTGACAAGACGTCATAGCAATCCATTTACTGCGTGTATTTATATGAAAACAAATGGCGTGTGTTCAGCCCTGTATGACCTTCTTCTCGTCTGTTGTCTGGGTGAAGCTCTGGGTTGTTTGCATTCAGATTTGCTAAACAAATGACACCTGACCACAGTCACAGCCAACACCCGGTTTCTCTGGGAAATACTGAGGTACATATCATTATATATAGATTCTTTTTGATGAACAAATACAACGGGTACAATCCAGACATGTAGCTCAGTGATGTGTTGTGAACTACAGTTTGGAAATCAATAAACTATGATTGGTGGAGTAACAGGAGAATGATTTGACCATTCGAAGCCACAAGGAGGCGCTCTTGGAGCACTAATCGAATCCGTTTGCAGCGTCAGTTCAGGTGGATTGGATATGCAGCACAGTTTCGGTGTGTTTTGTACCATCGGATATTTGAGAATGAAAGACAATTGGAAGCGTATTGAATATTCGGCGTACGTATTTGAAATAAAACCGCATGCATGTTATTTATTCCGTCACAGTGGCGTGAAAGTAACGATGGTTCTGCAGAGCAATGAACATGTCGAAGGCTCTGTGATTTTAAGCTGATGCTCAAATGACCAGAAGGTTGCGAGTTCAGATCTTATGTAACGTGTGCACAGTGAGCATGACCCTGTGCACAGCCATCTGGAGCATCTGAGTCCCAGCCAGAGAGGTGAAGCACACAAACGCTCCAGCAGCCCTCAACACAGCATGAAACACCTGTTTAAATTTCCTTTCCAGCTTTTGCCGAGTTCTGCAAGGACAGTACGTTACCTTAATACTGATGCCACTCTCCGGGAATCGGAGCTGCCATCGTTTGGAGCGGCATCGTGGTACAATTTCACGTTGGTCAGTCCCCCGAGGTTTGGTTTTACAGTCTGCATAATTTTAGGTTACAAAAAGCAAAAACAACTTTGTCTGAGAGGCCTGTAGATTCGGATATGTACTCCTAAATGTACGCCTAAAACTCACTGACTGAGGAGAAATTGGAAAGTGATTGGGGTAAAAAACGGATCTTTGCCAGGTATGTGTAGAAATGACAAAAAATCACTCAAGCATAGAGAACACGGTGCTGGCACTGAGCATGTTTTGCGAATCATATCCGGTGTTCTCTCATTCGACGATCACCCGCAATCCAAAACACGTGCCGTGTTTGGTTCTGAATCTGTTTCTCGCTTTCAGTTGGCCGGAACTGGAACGAAACCCGTCAACTACGTCAGGATGAAAAATCGCATTCGGACGGATTCAAGTAAACAGAATTTCAACCCCGATCCGATTTCTATATGATTCAACACGATATGATTCAATGCACTATGATGCTGTGCAATGCAATATGGTACAGATAGTTCTTTTTATTTCTTTAGTTCAGACACAAAAAATAAATGTCCTTAAGTAATAAAATCAGATGTTCTTTTTCTTTTCTGTCTCCGGGAAGACGCAGCTCTACCTCTGCCATGTTAATCTGTGTTCTTTGTGACTCTAAAGACATTCGTATTGTGTTGTGGTATTTTTAAATAACTAAATAAATGAACTTTAAATATTGGAAACGAACTTTTGCTATTGAAACAATTATGCTAATATAATCTTGTTTGCTTGTGCAGTTTTTTTTTAAGGCATGGTTAAGGATTGAACAAATGTGCACTCATTTTGTTTAAATAAATAAAACCTAGACCATATATCCAATGTAATGGGACACCTGACTTTTCCAGCCATATGTGGTTCTTTCCCCAACTGTTACCACAAAGTTGGAGACATACAATTGTCTAGGACGTCTTTGGATTGCGGTAGGATGAAAATTTCCCTTCACTTGAAATAGGAGACCCAAACCTGATCCAGCAGGACAGTGTCATTGTGCACAAGGGAAGCTCCATGAAGATATTCTTTACATGGGCTAGAGTGGAAGATAAGTGGTCTGCTATAAAACCCTATTGAACACCTTTGGGATGAATTGGAGGGCACCCCAGGCCTCCTCACCTCATCTACATCACGACCTGACTTTGTGGCTGAATGAGCACAAATCTTTACAGGCACACACCAAAGTCTAGTGGAACACTCTCCACTCAACCAATTCATCATGCTCACGTTCAAGAAAGCACGCTCTTAATAAACACCTAACTATACCTTTTGTCGTTTTCAGATCCGTGTACGATGACCAGCCGAACGCGCACAAGCGGTTTATGGAAAAACTGGATGCACGAATACGGAACCATGACCGAGAGATTGAGAAGATGTGCAACTTCCATCATCAGGGTTTCGTCGATGCAATCACAGAGCTCCTGAAGGTCCGAGCGGATGCAGAGAAGCTGATGGTAAGCGGACTGGTCACTTTAATACAAGCTTAAAACAGGTCCTTCAGACAGATGCCGCATCCATATTAACAGTAATACCATGTTTTTGAATATTATGAAATTAGTATTAGCGAGAATGCCGATGGGAGAATGTGTGTGGCAACCGGTTTTATGGGTTTTGTGAGCTTTGCTGGTATTACATGTAAATATTAAATGTTTGCAGTCAATGGAAAATATAGTCGAGTGCATCAGGTTTAATGGAAACCTGGGCTTTTTTTTACAGAGAGAGCAGGAACGCACTTTGAAACTGAAAACGGTGATTTCAGCGGCAAAGATTGAATATGGTCTTCAGTATACTATATTCTTTTCATGCATCATTTTCTATGTTTCCCTTTTCGGTAATGGTTTATGAATGCGCTGCCTGGCTTGAGTGGGAAGGGGCTTAACCTCCCCATTGCTCTCATTGCCTACTTAGATTTGGCTCTGTAGCTTCCTGACTAGAAAGTAGAGACTTTTCAAGAGGATTCTGGATGCAGTTTGTAGTAACAGTTTGGGGAGGAAACGCATATGGCTGGAAAAGGTCAGGTGTCCCAGTACATTTGTCCATATTTTATAAAACTAGTGTACAAACATTTATAAACAGATTTTGAGGTGTGTATGTGGGGAAAATCGGAAAATTGAGTAAAGCAAACAAGCAGCACATTTAAAGTCCGCATGGTCGGTATTGATTTGAATTCTTCTCAGCTTAAGGAATGTCAGAGGCTTTAGGGCAGGATTAAGATGGCATTCAAGCTTCGTTCATTTGCCGCCCTCGACATTAAACAGAGTTCACCGAACGGGTCGTGAAATAGGTGGATCTGTTTACCAAAACGTAGCAGCCCTTAAATTGATTTATTTTCCAATGATTTCTAAAAAGAGAGACCTGAAAGAGTCTCAGGTGTCAGCGCTTTGTAAAAGTACAAAAACATATGTTTAAACTGAGAATGTATAATATTTTAAGGAAAATTAAGGTCATTTTTGGATTTAATGGCTGCAACAGGTCTCATTAAGTCGGAACGGGCCACGTTTACCAATGTGTAGCATCACGTCCTTTGTCTGTATACATTTGGGAATGGAGGAGACCAGTTGCTGAAGTGTTTGCAGAGGAATGTTGTCCCATATGGGTTTGATACAGGATTCTAGCTGCTCGACAGTTCGGAGTGTCCTTTGTTGTATTTTTTGTTTCATGCTGCTCCGAATGTTTTCAAATGGGGAAAGGCAGGCCAGTTCAGCATCCGGACTCTTCAACTACGACGTCGTGCTATTCTAATAGATGCAGTAAGCATTGTCTTGCTCAAATATGCAAGACCTTCCCTGAGAAAGACGTTTTCTGTATGTTCTGAAGTTTTTTTTGTTAGAGCCAAAACGCACTTTTATCGTAAAAATATCTTAAAAGGTTTTAGCACATGCCACTTATTTGTAATGCAGAAGCTATATGTTCATGATCTGTGGTAAAGCTTATGAATGGCAACCATGAATTTAACCTATAAGCAAAAATAATGATGTGTTAGATGTTCGGTCATGCCAGTGAGAAGTTTGAGAGCTGCTCCGAGCCGAAATCGGAGGCCAACCCTCTTTAGCTCTCTTTACACATCTGAAAGGGGAAGATGTGCAGCAAACAGCGCAGGGAGTGTCTCACTAAAGCTTTTAATTATATAAAGCATATTCAGATAACAAGAGGGCAGACCCTGCATCAGCGGGGTCACCGTACCCTCTTTGTCCGAGGATTAATTAGAGTTTTAATAAACCCAGAAATGCCCTTTCTTATTACGATGACCTAATGGGATGTGCTCTGTGGGAAAGTCCACGGTCACGCGGCCCCTTCACCTTAATCAGCTACCCGGCGTTTTCCGATCAGCCAAAAATGTACAGAATACGAAGGCTTAATTACCAGAAAATGCAATCCGTTTCTTGCTCCGAGGAAAAAAATAAATAAATGAATGGCTCATAGAGCTCATTGAGGTTATCAGAATGGGGCCCAGTGGTCAATTGGGTCATCGATTTGAATTGTTTGACAGAAGCCGGAGGAGCAACCGGAGTTCAAAAATCCCAAGTGGAATCGAGAAGTTTGTCACAGAATCTGTTAGAAAGGGCTGTCATAAGCGATTATCGCGCTTAATAGCTCTGCGCCGACCAAAAGTTCATGTTCCCGCTGCACAGTTTAATTTGAATTTGCATCCCTTTGTTCCTGACTCCTCATCAAGCATGATCTGATTATGAGGGTGAGCAGCTACAACGGTGCCATTGTGCATTTCTTTGGCCTAACCAAAGTGATCTTATGTTTTAAGGGCCAAGTGACCGACACCAATCGAAGACTTCAAGACGCCGGGCGAGAGGTACGGTGCTGCCACGGGCGGCTTTTCTAAACACTTTCCACTGTTTGATAAGACCCACCGAACTGTCTTATTAATTACGAGGGCTCTGTTCTCTTTGACCTTCTCTTATATAAGGTGACAACTCAGACAGAAGAGGTGATTCGCTGCAGGGTTCAGCAGAGGAACATGGCCACAACGGTGGAGAAACTGCAGCTCTGTATTCCGGGTAAGATTTGGGATTTAGGACGGTCGCCTACCCACCGCACACACCTTTTTATCACATTTTAATACAGTACAAGAACAAATGGTCATAGGTTTTTAATGATAATGATAGACTTCATATCTTTTAAATGCTTGCGGTGTCTTGTTGATCAAACTCAGGGGCCAAAATCAGTCCATTTTATTAGCAATATTCATCAGCGCTTTAAAATTAATCAGGTACAGTTTCTCATCCGCCCTTTTGTCTACCTATACAGTAGTTTTTTAATACTTCATTACAGCAGGATGCATCTCAATGCTGTAACTATAACAACTACTCAACATACATTTTTAGTATGAAGATATACACTATATAGACAAAGGTTTTTAGACACCTGTCCATATGTGCTTTGTGAACGTCCCATTCCATATTAAATCCCCATTTGGTGGTATAATAACTTCCGCTCTTCTGGGAAGGTGTTCCAGTAGGTTTTGGAGTGTGCTTATGGAGATTTTTGCTCATTCAGCTACAAGGTTGTTAGTAAAGGCGGGTACTGATGTAGGTGAGGTGAGGAGGCCTTGGGCGGAGTCAGCGTTCCAATTCATCGCAAAGGTCTTCAATAAGGTTTAGGTCTGAGCTCTGTAGCAGGCCACTCAAGATTTTCCACGTCAACCTAAATAACCCATATCTCCATAAAGCTGGCTTTGTGCACAGAGACATTGTAACTGCTGAAGCTGGTTTGGGTCTCCCAGTTCAAGCAAAGGGAACATGTTTCAAAGAAATTTTATACAAATGTGTACCTCCAACTATGTGATAATTGTTTGGGAAAGAAACGCATTCGGCTGGAAAAGTCCATATAGCTTAGGACTTTTACAAAATTAGAAATGCATATGGATATATGTATAAAAATGTAATAAACCTAGCAAAATATATATATATCTACACATATATATATATATATATATATATATGTATGTATGTATGTATGTATGTATGTATGTATGTATGTATGTGTGTGTAGAAATAGATATAGATAGATAGAGAGATAGATAAAATATAGATATAGTTAGAAAAAAAAGTGTGTGTGTGTGTGTGTATATGTGTGTATATATATATATATATATATATATATATATATATATATATATATATATATATAAAAGGAGGGAACAGATCTTCACGTGGTGTTCCTGGATCTCGCAAATGCCTTTGGCTCAGTCCCTCACAGCCTCCTGTGGACAGCCTTTGACTACTTTAGAGTCCCAGCAGCGCTCACAACCCTTGTCAAGGCCTACTTCAAGGATGTCCAACTCTGTGTGACAACAGCAGAGTACACAACAGCTTGGCAACACCTGGAAGTGGGAATTATGGCCGGCTGCACTATCTCCCCACTGGCCTTCACCCTGGCAATGAAGGTCATCATTCGGGCCTCTAGATGGACAGTTGGCGGACAGCAAATAAGACCTGGGCTGAGGCTGCCGCCAGTCAGAGCCTACATGGATGACCTCACAACTCTCACCACAACCAAGGTTTGCACTGTACGGCTATTAAGTAAGCTTCAGGAAAACATTGAGCGGGCTCGCATGAAGATCAAGCCGAGCAAGTCCAGAAGCATCTCCATCATCAAGGGGAAGTTGTCAGACCACCGGTTCCACATCGGCGAGGAACCCATCCCAACTGTCTCAGAGAAGCCAGTGAAGCGCCTAGGTCGGTGGTATGATGCCTCCCTTAAAGACAAAGAGCAAGTAGAGCAGCTTAGGAAGGAGGTAGCCAGTGGCTTGGAGAATATCGACAGAACCCTGCTTCCTGGCAAGCTGAAGCTCTGGTGCATGCAGTATGGACTACTTCCACGTCTCCTATGGCCACTAACCCTCTACGAAGTCCCGCTCTCAAAGGTGGAAAAGCTGGAGAGACTGGTCGGCTCATACGTAAGGAAGTGGCTTGGCCTTCCCAGGTGCCTCAGCAATATTGGACTTTACGGCAAAGGGATGCTACACCTGCCCATTTCCAGTCTGGTAGAGGAGTACAAGTGTGCCAAAGTCAGACTGGAGATGATTCTACTGGATTCGAGCGATCCATTTGTAGCCCAAGCCGCCCCTATCTTGGCCACCGGAAGGAAGTGGACCCCGATGGCAGCAACTGAGCAGGCAAAGGCAGCACTCAGACACAAGCACATTGTGAAAGGGCACCTAGGGAGTGAACCTGGGATGCTGGGATTCACTGCTGAACCCTCTGGAGGTGTCGTGGGCCTATCAGCGAAACACCCAGGAAGGAGGGCGCCCACTTGACAACCCAAAGGGTGCCATCACTCAGTGGACCATCCCATGGAGTCTCAGCGGTGCCTCAGTATACAGAGTTACGAGAAGGAGCAACCTGAGTTACGAGAAGGAGCAACCTCAGGAGAAGGAAGGACTGAGGAGTAGTGTGGCAGAGGGCGCCATCACTGAATTGACCATCCCACAGAGTCTCATCGGTGCCTCAAGTATGCATTAAGGGATATCAACATCAAGTCCTACACAACAGATCTATATGTGTGTGTGTGTGTGTGTGTATGTGTATGTGTGTGTGTGTGTGTATGTAAATATACAGTGCCTTGCGAAAGTATTCGGCCCCCTTGAACTTTGCGACCTTTTGCCACATTTCAGGCTTCAAACATAAAGATATAAAACTGTAATTTTTTGTGAAGAATCAACAACAAGTGGGACACAATCATGAAGTGGAACGAAATTTATTGGATATTTCAAACTTTTTTAACAAATAAAAAACTGAAAAATTGGCCGTGCAAAATTATTCAGCCCCCTTAAGTTAATACTTTGTAGCGCCACCTTTTGCTGCGATTACAGCTGTAAGTCGCTTGGGGTATGTCTCTATCAGTTTTGCACATCGAGAGACTGAAATCTTTGCCCATTCCTCCTTGCAAAACAGCTCGAGCTCAGTGAGGTTGGATGGAGAGCATTTGTGAACAGCAGTTTTCAGTTCTTTCCACAGATTCTCGATTGGATTCAGGTCTGGACTTTGACTTGGCCATTCTAACACCTGGATATGTTTATTTGTGAACCATTCCATTGTAGATTTTGCTTTATGTTTTGGATCATTGTCTTGTTGGAAGACAAATCTCCGTCCCAGTCTCAGGTCTTTTGCAGACTCCATCAGGTTTTCTTCCAGAATGGTCCCGTATTTGGCTCCATCCATCTTCCCATCAATTTTAACCATCTTCCCTGTCCCTGCTGAAGATAAGCAGGCCCAAACCATGATGCTGCCACCACCATGTTTGACAGTGGGGATGGTGTGTTCAGGGTGATGAGCTGTGTTGCTTTTACGCCAAACATAACGTTTTGCATTGTTGCCAAAAAGTTCGATTTTGGTTTCATCTGACCAGAGCACCTTCTTCCACATGTTTGGTGTGTCTCCCAGGTGGCTCGTGGCAAACTTTAAACGACACTTTTTATGGATATCTTTAAGTAATGGCTTTCTTCTTGCCACTCTTCCATAAAGGCCAGATTTGTGCAGTATACGACTGATTGTTGTCCTATGGACAGAGTCTCCCACCTCAGCTGTAGATCTCTGCAGTTCATCCAGAGTGATCATGGGCCTCTTGGCTGCATCTTTGATCAGTCTTCTCCTTGTATGAGCTGAAAGTTTAGAGGGACGGCCAGGTCTTGGTAGATTTGCAGTGGTCAGATACTCCTTCCATTTCAATATTATCGCTTGCACAGTGCTCCTTGGGATGTTTAAAGCTTGGGAAATCTTTTTGTATCCAAATCCGGCTTTAAACTTCTCCACAACAGTATCTCGGACCTGCCTGGTGTGTTCCTTGTTCTTCATGATGCTCTCTGCGCTTTAAACGGACCTCTGAGACTATCACAGTGCAGGTGCATTTATACGGAGACTTGATTACACACAGGTGGATTCTATTTATCATCATTAGTCATTTAGGTCAACATTGGATCATTCAGAGATCCTCACTGAACTTCTGGAGAGAGTTTGCTGCACTGAAAGTAAAGGGGCTGAATAATTTTGCACGGCCAATTTTTCAGTTTTTTATTTGTTAAAAAAGTGTGAAATATCCAATAAATTTCGTTCCACTTCATGATTGTGTCCCACTTGTTGTTGATTCTTCACAAAAAATTACAGTTTTATATCTTTATGTTTGAAGCCTGAAATGTGGCAAAAGGTCGCAAAGTTCAAGGGGGCCGAATACTTTCGCAAGGCACTGTGTGTGTGTGTGTGTGTGTGTATATATATATATATATATATATATATTCTAACATTAACTATATCACGATCACCATATATTATCATATCATATCATAACATATTTTACATAATAAGAAGTTTAACAGATTGGGAGAAAATAAACATGCTGAATAAAGATTTGAAGAGAGAGCAAAAAATTACTTGTAGTAAAAATGCAGCGTAATGACTGAGTATATGTCAAGGACTCAGAACTCCATGTCCTTGTTCAGACAGGATGCATCAGACTGAGGCTGAAGTCATCCTCTGGGAATTGAAATGTGTTTGCATTATTTTAATATATTTGCTATCATTTTATCTTAGTCAGGTAGATTTCTTTAAAACGGAAACATGAAGCTGGCCAGCACACTGAAGCTTTTAAGCGGGTTAGCTAATGGGGTTGTGTTTCCCTGTGTGAGAGATATAGGGGGATAAAAAGGCCAGCATGTTTCCAGACAATCCAAAAACTTTCCTATAATGAACTAGAGTTTTTCAATACTTCATTTTATGCTGATTTCTTGTCATTTTTTTTTTTATTATTAATGCAAAATATTTGGTGTGATTGTTATTGTATATGCAAATAATATATTTTGCCCTGTCCTATTTTCTGTCTCTGTACAGTTTTGGAAATGTACAGCAAATTGAAGGAACAGCTTGAATCCAAAAGGTAACAATTCTTATCATCGTCAAATGTTTTGTTTTTACCATGTTTTTGTTTGAGGTTTAAAAAAAAAAATGATGTTAAGCCACATTCAGAGAAGAGGCACAGGGTCAATGCAAGGTCACACCGAACTTAAAAATAATGACCCTCCTTTGTCCGTCAGCTCCGTCCTGGCCGGTCATAACACATCATAAATGAGTAACCTATTCAAACGCAAGGACAATTGACCTTGTATGTGCCCTTCTTCACAGCACTAGCCTCCAGCAGCTCGCCCATCGCAGGCCTCTTCCAAATGGAGTCAATTAGCACAGTGCGTACTAGCGTTAATGCGCGGGTCGCCCCTGCTCGCTAATGGCTGGGCCGGGACCTGCTCTATTCAAGCGGTGACGCTTTCACGCTAATGCTTCCTGGGAAGGGCACAGAGCTCGATCTGGTGCAAACATTAGTTAATGGGTGTATTGAAAAAGCTGAGTGGAATGAAAGTGTCATCAGGAACATCATTAGGAAGAAATATGATCATATATTGGGGAGCAGGTTCACTTTTCAGCTCAAGTGCTTACGTATATGGATGATCAGGAAATGTCTGCTTAATGAGAAACCGTACAGGTATTGCAGTGACCTAGTGCCAGACGCTATTATGAGTTCAATGGACACCATTTGTGCTTTTATAGACTGTATATTGTACATTGAGCTCTTCTTAGATCCACAATCACTGGGTAAATATCAAGTAACTATTAAGTACTATGGGTGACTAAAGAGAATCCAAGTATAACCACAGAAATGTATGTATTTTTTATGTGTTTGTAACTAAAAATGTTACACTGTGGGAACGGAAATGGATCTCGCTGGGCATAAATTCTTGCAGACAGAAGTAATACGATAATAATAGAAGGATATTTCGGTTGAGCCAAACTGCTTTTGATGCAAGGCTGTCCATAGATAGTGCATGCCACCCCTTCCTAAGAGCACTGCCCTCTTATAGCCCTGGTTAGAGTTCAACCAATTAATCGGTTTTGGCGATTAATCAGCACCGTTTTCTGGCTTGCATCCGATGCTGGAGCAACCGAAAAGGAACACTGTCATTACGAGAGCGGCCTCTAGAGGCAAATAACTGACACCACAGGCTGTTTTAAACACTTGAGACTGTGCGCTGCACGGAGAGCGTTAGATAATATTTATTATTTATATTTTTTAATTATATCATTATAAATTCATATTTTCGTTTTGCACATTTTCAAGATTCAGGATAATCTCAACTCTTTTGTGAAGATGTTCCACTAGAATTTGGAGTTTGTTAATGGAGATTTGTGCACATTTAGCCACAAAGTCCGGTACCTGTGTTGGTGAGGTGAGGAGGCCTGGGGGGGGGGGGGGGGGGGTCAGAGCTCTATAGCAGGCCACTCAAGATCTTCCACAAAGTTTAGTGTCTTCAATTTTGCATGTGAAAGGCTTTAAGCTATATTTGTGCTTTAGATACATGGAAAAGAAATTCCAATGAAGTTTACAGTTAGTTTTGTTATACATGTTGGGTTTTCTAAAGACTTCCACATGATATTTTTTGAAAAATAGACCTTTGTTGCACTTCACTTGTATGCTGGAATTAAAAGACACAACATATGGAAAAAATATATTTTTTTCTCCAAATTGTACCAAATTTCATGACAAACTCTATACACTTGCTCCACAATTGCTTTATCATATTTGCACTGTGAAGGAAACAGTTTTAGAAATCATTACTGTGATTTCTATTGCGCTTGTATTGACATTACAGTACATGACCATGATAAGTTTCTATTGTGTGTTGTAGATTCTCTACTTGCCTCCTACTTCACTTGTTAGCTAAGCTTTAGCTTATCGTGTACTTGAGTAATGCCCTTATTGACATTCTCGATCTCTGTCCTAGATACTACGCTGCACTGAAAACCATGGAGCAACTAGAGAACATTTCTATTCCTCGAGTGAGCCAGTATCGTTTTTGTCAGATCATGGCCGAGACGCTGCCTAAACTCCGCGAGGAGATTAAGGAGATCTCTATGTCGGACCTGAAAGACTTCCTGGAGAGTATCAGAAAGCACTCGGATAAAATCGGTGAAAATACAATGAGACAGGTAGGAGAGTGTGCTTTTTTTTTTTTAGCTTTGCTTTAGAGTTACACACTTTCAAATGACTTTATAATATACAGAGAGAAAAAATATATAATGAATGAATGAAATGAACCTCATTGAACAAAGAGGAAAGAAATGCATTGTCTTTCCAGGAGTAAGTTAGTAGTTCTTTGTGATCTTTTTGCTGTTCAGTGAGTTTTTCCATCCGGTCTGATGTTCTGTTCCAGGCTCAGCAGAACAGGACGTTTATCAGCGCTGTGCACAAGCAGGCGAGTCTTGGCTGCGCTAAACCCCTGTACAGCCTCAATGGCAGAACGTCGCTTCAGCACAACGGCCTGGCTGCCGAGGAAGCAGTCGACGAAGAGGAGGCTGATGAGGAAGTATGGCAGATTTGCTTGTTTCAAAGCCGGGGTCCCCAAACTATGGCCCACAGGCTGAATATGTCCTGCCCCCACATTTGAACAATGTCAGAGACATATTTTGAAAATATTTTAAATACATGATTTACTCATATAATATCCGTTTGATTATGAAGTTTGGCTTTCAAAAAAATTATTTTAGTAATTAATAGAGGTCGAGGCACTGATAGTTGATTGCTGGAACTATCAACTATTGGCAAAAATCCATACCGATAGTTTTTCCGACTTCCGGTCCGCTGTCATTCCATGAGCAGCCAGTAGAGGCGAATCACTGAGGCCAGTTATCTGCAAATATGATACAAATTATCAGTAACCTCTAGTTATTAACGTAGCCTAATCATTTGTTAGATTCACCCACCAATAAAGTAAGTAAATTATTTCAATAGCAGTGAATATGAAAAAAAATGTCATTATGATGGTAATATTGCTCTTTTGATAGGTTGTTTATCTGTTAAAACGTTATGCTCATTTGTCTGTATGGTACATAACAAAATAATAAACTAATCTTACTTTAGGAGACATAATAAATACATTTTAAATCATAATAAAATCTCCACAATAATACTGGTAGTCAATTTTCTTATACAGATCGACCCATTAAAGAAAGGAAAAACGGTGTGGCCATTACAGACAAAAGTTTGGCGACCCCTGTTTTAAAGTGATCTCTATAGAGTACACTGTCACAAAAGGGAGTGTTTTGCTTTGTCATAATGTCAAGCTTATGATCTATGTTTGATTTTTTTCAATTCCCAGGTGTTAACAGTGCAGGATCTAGTGGACTTCTCTCCTGTTTACCGGTGTCTTCACATCTACACCGTTTTGGTACGTCGCACATCCCCAGTATTATGTACCCCACCAAAGGAGTTTTATGAAGTTATGAAAGGATGTTCCATTGAGGAACATTCCTGCTGAGTTCACTGCTCAGTCATTTCACTCTGTTTTGACAATGAATTGCATCTCTACAAAGTAGCTCACCAAACTTGAATGGCTTCTACTGGCAGGGGGATTTTGATAGTTTAGACTGGCGTTCTATGTCTATTGTTTCTCTCCTGAACCCAGTGCAAACTATCAGGAGTTTAGAGTGGCTTTATTATGGCTTTGTTGCACTTCACTATCACGCATTTCGCTCAACACTAATCCTGTGTCCTTAAACACAGTGGAAATAAATGCAGGGAAACACTCCAGAGTCTAATAGGATTGACCGAATCCGTAACCTCCACTCGTGAGAAAGGCCTGAGATTTGGGCATAGAGGTTATAAAACTGCTCAGTCAATGGCTCAGTTGATGACAGCTGAGGGGCTTTGAATTATAGCTCTGCAACAAATTGACTAGACAATTGACTGAATCATTTTTTAGTTTTTAATGGCAGTTCGCTGTATGGTCATGGTATGAGTTCTTGTGTTGAGTCTCAGGCTAAGTCTATACTAATCCGGATTCGTTTGAAAATGGCGTTTTTAATCTAAAAACACTCTGCGTCCACACTTTTCAATCGTTTCCCAGAAGTTGCACACTGGAATGTGTATTTCCCTGTATTGTGCAGGAGCAAATCACAAGACAACGTGTCATCGTTTTCGGAAAAAAGCTTTCGTTTTCAGAGTCTTATTTCTATAGCGCTTTTCACAACGGACATTGTCTCAAAGCAGCTTTACAGAATTTAACAGTTAAGGTGAATGGTGTGTGTTTATCCCTGATGAGCAGCCATGGTGACTGTGGCAAGGAAAAACTCCCTTAGATGTTATGAGAAAAAACTTAGAGCGGCTTCAGACTCAAAAGGGGAACCCATCCTCATTTGGGTGACATCAAGAGTGTGATTATAGTCTTTAAACAATACAGAACACTGGAGAGTGAGAACTAACATGAGTACTGGAATGTAAGATTATGAGTAATGTCCTTTCTGCAGTCTTATACAGTCATTTGTGGTTATGGAACCAGGAGCTACTGAGCAACTCATAAAATAGCTCAACATTTGCCAACCTTGAGAGGAACCAGACTCAAAAGGGGAACCCATCCTCATTTGGGTGACATCAAATAGTTTTCAAAAAGCTACTTTTTTCCTTGTCTGAAAGAAAGTCTCTGTGTGGACTTAAGTCCAAAACAAAGAGAAAAAATTTTGTTTTTAGTCCTTAGTCTTAGTTTGTCCCTAGTCTTGGTTTGGGTCATCATTGATTCGACTGCTTTTGATTTTGCTCTCTGACTCTTTTGCTTTGTCTTGTCTCAATTTCAGTGCTAAGTCTTGCTATGGGTGCTGGAATGAGTCCCAGTGCTAGTTTTGGTGTGAATTTGTAGTCTGAGTCTTGGTCTCTGTGCTGTATCTTGATCTTGGTCTGCGTGATTAAGCCAGGTGCACACTTTGTGATTTGATCATCTTAGACAAATTAAAAAAAAAATCCTAAAAGATTCCTATAATCTAAGGCTAAAATCTGTTCTCTCTGGTTCGACATCGTTTTATCCTCCAAGGAAATTCTGAAGATTTCAAACACTTTTCCGGCAGTGGGACTTCTCCAACGCCGACCGTCACACCATGCGTTTGTTGCAGGAGCGCCGAACCTGATGACGCAGTTACCGCACAACAACTTCAAACCAACTCCGGGAAAGTGTCGAAACGAGTCAAGTGGGCAGTACAGAAGGAAGAGAAACTTGTTGAGTTATGCAGGGAAAATAAGTGTTTATGACGTTTTGCAGGAAAAATGAGTGTATGCCTTGATGTTTTTATTATCAAGGCATGTCATGAGGAAAATTAACCTACAAATTGTTTTTATTTGCTGCTGGCTACCATTAGCGATAGAATGCGGGTCTGAAATTGTCAGTGATTGATGATGTAAAACTTCGAAGTGACATGAGGATCATGTTACAGTCTGACAAGCAACAAACGCAAGGACTATAAAAATATCGCACAGTGTGGATTAGTCTGAGTCTCTGTTCTGGGTGCACCGTCTTGGTCTGGGACTTTGTGCTTTGTTTTGGTTAGGGTATTTGTTCTCATTCTTGGTCTGTGTCTCAGTACTTGGTCTCAGTCTCATAGATCGTCTGGGTCTTGGTTGCTGTCTCAGGCTTTGTATTAGTTTCTGGAAACGTTTTTCATGCCTTTCACATTCTCTATTGGATGTGTTATCAGTATATCTTAATGATGTTTTTTCATTCGACAAAACACTAATGCTAATCATGTAAAATGGTCAAAAAAACATCATTAAATTCCAAATGAATTACACTTCACTTCAAGAGAATGGTGAGCAATGACCGCAATAGGTCTCGATTTATCAGCCCAGTTGATGGAAGACTATCTGTAGTTTTTGCTACAAGTCTGCACTGTTGCAGAATGTCTTGTTCCAGCCAACGTAATCATTCAGCCCTTCAGCTCAGTTCAGAAAAAGGTTAGGTGTTACCATGAACATGCTGGGTAGAGAAATGAGAAATTGGTCTGCTTCCAGCTGAATGATCTATTATTGCAGTGTTAGAAAAGAAACCTAGCCAGACTTGTGATGTACCTCGCAGTTCTTTCACTCAGCACTGCTTGTCCTCGTTTTCCCCAGCTGTTAGCCCTGGCAGCTCTCTCTCTCTCTCTCTCTCTCTCTCTCTCTCTCTCTCTCTCTCTC
>JAAIIK010000048.1:2033087-2047679 GCA_014706435.1 Silurus glanis | reverse complement strand
CTCTCTCTCTCTCTCTCTCTCTCTCTCTCTCTCTCTCTCTCTCTCTCTCTCTCATACAATGATGTAAATGCACATTCATGCCAAAACATGTTAGTCCAGGTTTTAGCGCACTTCAACAACATATTTTGATGCGATTCACACATCATATTCCTTTGGCACCACTCACACATGCCTGACACACCTGCAGTTCTGCTGGCAGCCAAAAGTGGAAACTCCCACTTCCAGAGTTTATGATTATAGGAATTGTTGGACGCGTTCCCGCTTTTGCGCCCCCTTCTATCCGTCTTACTCACTAGACAGAGGGTAAATCTGTCATCACAGGATGCTCAAGTCACCACAAAAATACCTCTTTCGTTAGTGTTCTAGAATGTTTTCTAGATTGCAGTGTGGGAAGGTGTGTTTCGTTTACACCCAGTAGGTGGCAGTAAGGTGGGAGCTTGGCTATCTCCTTAATGTATTAATTGTATTAATCTTCTTGTGTCATTTCTTAAATGATCATATGCTCATTAAACCACATTATTATATTAAGGCGTGGTGTGTTTTCTCCATTTATTACTTGTCACCTGTCGTGGCTCTTTTGTAGGGTGACCGAGAGACGTTTGAAAATTACTACAGAAAGCAGAGGAAGAAACAAGCGAGACTTGTGCTGCAGCCCCAATCAAACATGGTGAGTATCTTCTATATCTTCGAACATCACCACTCTAGTTATTAATAAGCCTTTCCTGAAATGGGTTTCTTGTTTTGTTCCCAGCATGAAACAGTGGAGGGCTACAGGAAGTACTTCAACCAGATTGTTGGGTAGGATTCCACTTTCATTTGAACCTATGTGATGATATTACATTTCCTGATGGTGGTGTTGAATCGTTCTTCTCTTTTTAGGTTTTTTGTCGTGGAGGACCACATATTGCATGCCACGCAAGGTTTAGTCACCCGGGCGTTCACGGACGAGCTGTGGAACATGGCCCTGTCCAAGATCATCGCCGTTCTCCGCACACACTCGGTGAGTAGCAAATATGTTTACATACAGTGTACCCCAGGGCTGTGTATCGGCAAGAATCTGGCGATACGATACATATCACGATACAGGGTTTGCGATACGATACATTGCGATACTGTAAGCAAGGCGATATATTGGAATATTATTTTGGGAATAGGATATCGTTTTAGGAAAGCTGTCATTACGAACACACCACCATATGCAAACCTTAGCACAGTGGGATCTGCATTTGCATCTAAAATGACACTGCTTACCCTAATCCCTTAACCCTACCCATGCCATGAATCCCGTCCCAGCCTTAATCATAGCACACCTCAATGGCATCAAGTGTTTTGCAATACATGAACACGAATAGTATCCTTGTACCTAACATGGTAATTAAAAATTTCTTTTTTAAATATATGCACGTGCTCGTTTAAGGCGCCTTTTATAAAGTGGGATTGATGATTATGATGATGATTGTAGTATATTATTAGAATTTCCATTAGTATCAGGCAAGTAGTAGAAGCGTGATCTGAGCACTAACTAGTGTTTTACATCTAAAAGCTACAATCCTTGGGAAGAAAGAAAATAAAGAGCAAGAAAGACTATTGCTTGTTCTATAAAGGTAGAGAATGCAGTCCAGGAAGGAAACTGCATTCGGGACTAGTAAGTCAATAGTGGTATTACTTCTGGTGAAAGTTTTACCCATAATCGCTTTTACTACAGCGCCCCCTGGAAACAGGTGGATGTTAACGATGGCATTATCGGCGTGCTCTTACGCTCGTTCTTCCTGTCGCTGTTTAAGTTCAGAAATAAAAGGATTGCTAGAAAATTGTATCTTGCCTCCAGTCAAGCATGGTGGTGGTAGCATCATGGTCTGGGACTGCATGAGTGCTGCTGATACTGTGGAGCTGCAGATCATTAAGGGATACTTGTATTCCAACATGTTGGCAAAACATGATGCCTTCCCTTCAGAAACTGAGCCGAATAGCAGGTTTCCAACATGAAAACAAACCCAAACACACCGCCAAGATGATAACCACCTTGCTGAGGGAGCTAAAGGTGATGGAGTGGTCAAGTATGTCTCCAGACCTGAACCCTATTGAGCACCTGTGGGGCTCCTCAAGCAGAAGGTGGGGAAGTGCCATGTGTCTAACATCCAGCATCTCTGCGATGTCATTATGGAGGAGTGGAAGAGGATCCCAGCAACAACCTGTGCAGCTCTGGTTCCATGCCCAGGAGGATTAAGGCAGTGCTAGAGATCAATGGTGCTCACACAACACTTTAGACACAGTTTGGACAGGTTCACCTAGAGTGTACACACTTTTGTTGCCAGTTATTCAGACATTAATGGCTGTATGTTGAGTTATTTTCAGAAGACAGTAAATATATACTGCTATATAAGCTGAAAACTGACTACTCTAAAAAAAAATAAATAAATAAATAAAAAAATCCAAGTTTAGTTTCTATAGTATTGTCCCTCTCACTTCCTAGCGTTCAGGATATAAACTCAAAGCTAAACAATAGTCATGATTCTTGTGACATTTTTTTTTAATATTGATATTTTGTTTTTGAGAATCACTACAGTATCGACAAACAAAATATCGCAATACGTGTATCGATATATTCTTACACCCCTAGCGCACACCTTGATTTAATCCCCTTAATGAATGTAGTGAAAGGGGATTTATTTTCGACCCCCTCGCTCTTCCAGCTACCTCTACAGCCTACTCTCAGTCCCCTCTCTCTCTCTTGTTTTGTGATTGAAAGTTAGCTAGCAGCAGGAGAGGGCCGGCTTGACCTCTTTGTCCGGGCTGCAGGACCCAGGCTGTGAGCCCCAGCCATGGGGCGTTTGCATAATCCCTCTCTGATTTACAACTGACTGGGCCCTCCAAACACACCGTCAGCCCCAGTGGTTTAGAATATTCACACTTAATCTGCTGTTATTGTTGCAATCTGTCCTCATTAGGCCCAACTGACCTCTCCATTAGATCGGATTGAATAGACGGCCACTGAAAAGGCTCACCAGGAAATGGTTGCAATTATCATTCCAAATGCCTTGTTTTGAAAATAAAAAAAAAAGCAGGGTGGGGGGGGAATAAAGCCTTTTTAATACCGGACCATCCTGATCATGTTGTATTCTAGATCGACCTGAGAGATTGTATCACAATTTATACAGTCTTATAGTGTAAATGTAATTTTTGTTTGTTTTTAGTAACAAGGATGTGATTGCATTCGGGAGAAAGTGTGCCCCGGGATTTTATTGTGTCTGTTTGTGTGTGCATCCATCCCGGGCTGTGTAAACGGGACGAGGTGTGCTGCCTGAGGTGTGGACTGAAGCTGTGCGTCACAGCTCAGGCGACGCTCATTTAGCGTCGTGATTTACGCACTCGCAGTGGCAGCCAGAGGCAGGCTACTGCTCCCTATGTCAATGTTTAACAAGGGAACCACACTAGAGCGAGGGATCATAAATCAAAAAAAACAGCAGCACCCATGCCGCATGCCAGTCTGAAGAGGACCTTCCTCTAGACATGGTACACACAGAGGAGCCTTGCTTATGTCGAAAAAGCAGAAGGATGAAGTTATCGGGGTCGAATGTACTGTAGATATTTAATTCTTTCAGGTTTTTTGTTCCATCATTTGCATTTGTGGTATGAAGAGTCTTAATCCTTTCAGTTATATACATCAGGGGTGTCCAATCGTTTCCACAAAGTTCCACCTTGAGTGCAGGTTTTCATTCCAACCAGCCAAGAGCCACACCAGATAGTCATTGAAAATTAAAATCATTACAATTAAACAGGTAGAATTTGATGTGGCTGGAATGGAAACCTCCACCCACACCGGCGCTTGGTGGAAAAGATTGGACATTCCTGATATGGATGATTTTGGTAACTTCTGCGTGTGAGCAGAATTTCCAGTAGTCAGCTTTAAACTAGATATGATATCAATTTTTGAATCAATTCCGATTCAAATTTGATTTATTTCCAGCTCAAATCCAATTCAAAAGAGATGTATGCATGTAAAAGTGTTTCACAATCGGCGCTTCCATACACAGTACATTTTGAAACCTGACTGGACGTTGTGTTTATGTCAAACATCAAAACCTCTGGACAAAATCCTAGGCGTATTCTCCATGTCGACAGCTCGCCACCTTGAATAGGGCTTATTTATATTTTTGTATTTTTATTTTATTTTCCCACATTTACATTTACATTTGCGGCATTTAGCAGACGCCGTTATCCAGAGCAATGAATAAGTCTACACTGGTACGCAAGATTACAAACTATATATAATATAAATATAACACATGCACAAGCACATTTAGATGTCGTACAGAGGCACTCGCATATTCTTGCGTGCATGCCCACTAGGGGACACTATCACATGACTCATACCCAAGATTTCCTGAAGTGCTTGATTTGCTTATAGCTTTCTTTAAAAAAAAATATATAAAATAATGTGATGTGAAACATGAGAGGAAAAAACCCCCTGATATTCTCATTCTAGAGAGGAAAATTTATTAAGGCAGAGACAAATATGATCGACATTTTTATATTGTCTTAGTAGTTTTATAATCATTTATAATATGACTATACTTTCGAAATAATTTTTTTGAAGCAACTCCTACTGATAAAGGGAAGTGTCACCGATTACAACTGTTATAATTCCTTGGCATGCATCTGTACCGTTGTGCCGTTTTTGCACATCTTTCCTGGATTGCTGCTATTTGCTTTTTTGCACATTTTGTTTACATTTTTGCTACTGTTCACTTTGTCTCTTCACAACAGGTTTACTGGTGGAGCTATTTTGTGTTTGGTGTGTTGTCTTAGCACCGTTTGCACCAGGTTGCACGCACGCACTTTATGTGGCGAGGACACTTACTAGTCCTCAGCCCTGTGTTTTCTGTTTCTGTGATTGTTGTGGTATGTAGCATCAGGGTTCTGGAGGAACGTTGTTTCATTTCACTGTGTACTGCGTCAGCTATGTATGGTTGAAATGACAATAAAAGCTTCTTGACTTGACTTGTACACACCTCCTATAGAGAATAGTGCTGAGACTTCACTCTTATGAAGCCTTATGACACAATGGGTGCACGATGGGTGGATGAGCCTGTGTAATAATAAAAAAAAAAAAAAGCTTTGTGTGTGCAGGCATTCACTAATCCCTACATCCCCCGGGTCAAACGCCGCGCTTCTCTCTTCACTTATTCTGATGCTAATGGCTTTTAATGACTCATTAATACACCAGAGTATTTGATCAATAAGTGACTGGCTGCCAGTTAGCGAGTTAGAGTGTGAGATTGGAATCGAATCCCGTTGAATATTGCTATATAATTGCCTGTTTATAGAGCAGGTGCTTATTTGCCGGCGATTAGGGCAGAAAAAGGCGTTGCACTTTATTTCACAGTAAGAGGAAATTTAACGCAGGTGAAAATTTTCCACAGCGAAATGAAAAACTAATCTTCAGTTACTATTATAGCTGATCTAATTCGATCATTTCTGTAGTTAATCCTTTGTGGCCAAATATGTGGTGACATTTTGGGTAAGGACCACATATGGCTGGAAAATTCAGCCAATACTTTTGTCCATATAGTGTATGTACAAGGGAGGGTTCAAGAAAATGACACCTTCTGACCACACATTTGAGATTTGTGGTATCACATGATGCATTGTCATTTTATTTGTCAAATGTAGTTTCATGTATAATGATGTTCAATTCAATAAATATCAAATCAGGTTTATTGGCCAAGTGTGTTGACACACACAAGGAATTTGGTTCCAGCTGTTAGTGACTTTCAAAGCACAGGCATAAATAAAACTATACGTTCTATATAAAAACTATATGAATATGATTAATGAAGTCTATATTTGAGTCAATACAAAAATATACGACTCATGAAGTCAAAGGGAATATGTGCAGGATCTCTAATACTGTATTATGTTTTGCATCAAACATGAATTCTTCCATGTTCCACAGTCCTACTGCAACGACCCTGACCTGGTCCTAGAGCTGAAGAACCTGATCGTTATATTTGCAGACACATTGCAGGTATTTCGCACCTAACGTTTTCCCATCGAGAGTGTTTTCCTTACAGTTTGCACTAGTCGCTCTGCGATACTGTATATGTACACACGATTTCTTAAATCAACAGTCGTATGACATTCATGGTTTTGACATGTCGGCTGTTTTTTTTTTTCTCGCATCTTGCGACCAGAGTTACGGCTTCTCCGTGAACAGGCTCTTCGACCTGTTGTTTGAGATTCGAGATCAGTACAATGAAACGCTGCTGAAGAAGTGGGCGTTGGTGTTCAGGTAATACGGCGGTTTATACTTTAGCCCCTGTGCGTGTCAATTCCGTATCATGGAAAGAGTCATTTGAAGCATTTGTGGGTGGGGTTTTCAATTTTTGTTTTCTTCGGCAGAGAAATATTCGAGCTGGACAACTACAGCCCCATCCCTGTAGAAACCGAGGCAGAGTACAAGCTCGTGGTCAGTCGATTCCCCTTTCACGATGCAGAGATCGAAAAGGTTTGTTCAGCTTTCTCAGGATACTTCACCTCACAGATTTTGTGTCATTATCAAAGTTTTTCATGCGGTTTTGATATCCTTGTGATTTATTACGCAGCATCCATTTCCAAAGAAGCTGCCCATGTCCCAGTCAGTGCCTCAGATTTACATTCAGGTCAAGGAGTTCATCTATGCCAGTTTAAAATTCTCCGAATCACTACATCGCAGGTGAGCGCACTTCATGTTCACTGAGCAAAATGCTCATAAACGCACACAATGCTGGGTGGTCCACTTTTCAGCTTATAACTTCCAAATGTTTTTTTATTATAGGTTTGCTTTTGATGGCTTGATTTAAAACCACTGAACCCTCTGTTGGAAAATCGGAAGCGCTTCGTAGGACGCTGTTACGAATGACGGAAAGATTCAGTGATCGACGTAAAACGATCGTGACTTAATTTCATGCATTTGTAGAATGCTCAATTATGTTTGGCCGAAAGTTGTCGAGACCATTCGGTGGCACAGAGATGAGTCCTGTTCCTCGCCAAAATTTCTTTCTAATGCTTTGGACACGGTAGATTAGTGGTTAAGGCGTTTGGATCAGAAGGTCACGAGTTTAAATCTCAGCCACACCAAGCTACTGCTCCTGAGCCCCCTGAGCGAGGCCCTTATCCTCATCGCTGCTCAGTTGTGTATGAGATAAAATGTAAATTGTTTTGGATAAGGGCATCTGCCGATTGTCATAAATATAGATGACATCTCAGGGAGCTTTTCTTTGCCAACGAACTTATAGGCCCTAAACTTATACATTCTGAGTTTATAACCGCTTTACATCTGTAAAGCTGCTTTAGGGCAACGTTCATTGTTAAAAGCGCTCTACAAATAAAAATGAATTGAATTGTTGAGTAATTCTAGCAGCTCTGGCTGCATTAGATTTATAGCAGCTACGTGGATATTACATGCAGGCATTCCGCATGAACAGACTTGAGAAATGTGTAAGATTATTGATTTGTGAGGAAACCTTTATTTAGCATTTGTCAAAGGAGTTTTTAGTTTCTGAGTAGAGGCAAAGCTGTAACTAGAAGTTGTGATATGAGAACGTCTATGCGGTTACCTCCTAGCATGATAAGCTGCGTATAAGAGAGATTAACAGTTTATAGCTGCTATAATGTAAGTGATAACAGGAACTATAAAGGACCAGCTACACATGGATACACTTTGAAACTAGTCCACATTATAGGTGTCTGGATACAGACTGTCTGAGCTAGAGAGAAGAGATAGAGCTATTTGTTCAAGGTAAAGTGAAAGCTTAACCCTGAGAATATTTGCATTCTTTATCCCAAATGATTGCTTCCATTTGCCCAAACAAATCGATCAAGAAGTGATAGATAGATAGGGTTTTTATCACGGAGCATCTGGTCGTCTTTCGGCCGGGCTTTGAGCAGCAGCTTTGGTCTTTTGTCAGTCATCTCTTGTCAGCTCAAGCCTGCGAAGCTCTTATCTGAAATCTGGCTGGAGAAAGCGACTTTAATTGATCCCTCATCGAGCTCTCCATGGGAAGCTCCATTCTGACCCATTTATAGCCAGTCTGCTAATATTTGCTCTTTTTAAGCTCTTTTTAAGTATTTCTCCTTGTACGCAGAACAGGTATTTGGCTTGAACCCTAATTTTGTGGTTCTGTGATTCTAATTAGTACCTTCAGTGTGGCCTGTGGTTCCCTGTCAGGAGAAAAAGTGATTGGGTGAAGTGTGTGTGTGTGTGTGTGTGTGTGTGTGTGTGTGTGTGTGTGTGTGGTGGATCTTTCAGGGTCGATCTTTCCCTTGTGGGCAGTCAATGCAAATTACAGCACATTTCACACTCCTCTCTAATTGTTTCTTTGTCATGTTAAGGGAGTGGTAATGAGTGGCCTCTGGACCTCTCTATTGACTGTTTGCTTACCTTAACCACTCCCTTCCAATCAATACTTACACACACACACACACACACACACACACACACACACACACACACACAGTCTGCAAACTATCTGCAAAAGCAACACTCTAGCAGCATCCTGTTAATACTCACACCTAGTTGCTGCTGCTGAGTGGGTTGACAGTAAGAGCTAGGTTAAGGTTAAAGCTATTTTTGCCCTTTGTGGAACAAGAGCCAGCACAAACACGAGTCCCAGGATATTTAGTAATACTTTATTTTCCACCAACATGAGCTCTACACTGATCAGGCATGACATTATGACCACCTACCTAATATTGCGTCGGTCCCCCTTTTGCTGCCAAAACAGTCCTGATCCATCGAGCATTAACACCAATCACTTCTTCGGCAATTTGGATCAGACCACGCGGGCCAACCTTCGCCGGTTCACCACTGTTCCTTCCATGGACCACTTTTGATAGATTCTGATCACTGCAGATCGGGAACAGTCCACAAGTTCTGCAGGTTTGGAGACGCTCAGACCCAGTCGTCTAGACGTCACAATTTGGCCCTCGTCACAACCACTTAAATCCTCACACTCGCCCATTATTCCTGCTTCTAACACATCGACTTTGAGGACAAAATGTTATATCACTCCCCCTAACAGGTGCCATAATGAGGAGATCATCAGTGTTATTGACTTCACCGGTCACTATGTTTTAAGGTCATAATGTTATGCCTGATCGGTGTAGGTGTGCCAAACAAAGTGCTGATGACACTAGAAATGAATGCTATACAAGCACCACGTGTTGGCTTTTTGCCCCGTACCTTCTCATAACTCGTCCATTTTTTTCTTTTCAGCTCGACCGAGATCGACGACATGCTTCGTAAATCCACCAACCTGCTGCTGACAAGGACGCTGAGCTGCTGCTTACAGAACCTCATCAGAAAGCCTCATATAGGACTCACCGAGGTCAGCGTCACGTTTCTGAGCATAGAAACACTCATACATTTTCGGGAAACGTGACGTAGTTATGTGTCTTGTTTTTGCAGTTGGTTCAGATCATCATAAATACCACCCACTTGGAGCAAGCGTGCAAATACCTGGAAGATTTCATCACCAACATTACCAACGTCTCTCCAGAAACCATTCACACCACCAGACTCTACGGCCTCTCCACATTCAAGGTTAGAAAAACTCCTGGTGTGTAATGATGGTGTTTTTCTTTTTTGCTTCTTTATGAGTGTAAACCAACAAGACGACATCTGGACCGACGTTGTAGTTGCTTCCCCCAGGAGTAAACAAACGTTGCTGTAACAATCCCAGATGCCCTAATCATGTGTTTAATCTTTTGGTTGTTGTTTTTTTTTTTTTTTTTTTTTAGATCTGCAATAATAAATTATTAATTTCTTCTTAGAAGAAGGTGCCATTAGGAACTGCGATCTAGTTGTGGCATAGTGTTTATGGGATGGGATTAAAGTAGAAGTACTAAAATCATCAACAGACATTGTCTCAAAGCAGCTTTACAGAATTTTACCGAACAAGGAAAAACTCCCTTAGATGTTATGAGGAAGAAACCTTGAGAGGAGCCAGACTCAAAAGGGAAACCCATCCTCATTTGGGTAATATCAAGACTGTGATTATAGTCTTTAAACAATACAGTGGAGAGTGAGAACTAACATGAGTACTGGAATGTAAGATTATGAGTAATGTCCATTCTACAGTCTTATACAGTCATGTGTGGTTATGGAACCAGGAACTACTGACCGACCCTCTCTATGTGGCCCTCACAAAAAAAGTTTGGGGATGCCTTGATTAAAGGAATGAAAGGAATAAGTGGTAAAAAAAAAAAAAAAAAAAAACAACAACCTTCACAAGACAATGTTTTTGTCTTCAGGATGCCAGGCATGCAGCAGAAGGTGAGATCTACACCAAACTCAACCAGAAGATCGACGAGTTCATTCAGCTGGCTGACTACGAGTGGAGCATGGCCGAGTCGGACGGTAGAGCCAGCGGCTACCTCATGGACCTCATCAACTTTCTGCGCAGCACCTTCCAGGTCTTCACACACCTGCCGGTGAGCCTCGCTGAGCACACACAACCTCGTCGCAGGCGTTGTGCTCGTCTGTGTTTAGGTTGCCGTTTTCAAATGCGTGTCTATTTTTTTTTTTGTGTGTGTGTATATGTGTGAGAGAGAGGGAGATGGACCACTGTGTCTGTCTCACGTCCGTATCTGTTTCCTATACTGTAAGCTTATCGTTTTATCGGGACAGAAGGAGCTTTTAAAATTCCCAACGCAGGATCGAGAAAGTGAAAAGATATTCATTTCTAACTTTGTAATACACTGTATGGACAAAAGTATTGGGACACCTGACTTCTCCAGCCATATGTGGTCCTTCCTCAAACTTTTACCACAATGTCGGAGGCACACGATCGTATAGGACGCGGTAGAATGCGCCTGTCAATTGTTGTACACTCCCTTAAGTACACTGCACCCCAGGCCTCCTCACCTCACCCTACATCAGTACCTGACCTTTACTAACCGCCTTGTTTCCGGAATCCCCACCAGCACACTCCAAAATCTTCCCAGTGGAACATCTTCCCAGAAGAGTGTCCGTTATTATAACAGGAAATGAGTAATAAGACGTATCGTCAGGTGTCCACAAACTTTTGCTCGTACAGTGTACGTGATATACAGAGGATTACAGTAGCAGCTCATATTGGATATTAATGCTTCATTGTATTAAACAGAACATTTGTAAGCGTTCCTGGTTACTTAGAAGCACATCATTCACACATTAGAAGACTTTTATATATTTCAAAACGATGCAACCACGAATCTAAACGGCGGAAACAGGTAAATTAGCCATTTTTAAACCCATAGTGCTTGCCTGCTTTACTCTCCAGCTCACCCTCACTGTAAAAAAACAAAACTTAATCGGCCTCCTGTTTGATCTCTGCTGCTTTTTCTTTTGGTCTGGGTTTTTTTTTCTTCTAGGAATGTTTTCTCTCTTTTTCCTCCAAGTGATTGTAGCCTTGTATTTCTTTCTACCAGGCATGCTTGGTTTTCAGACTTTTCTTTATCTGTCCATTTATTGTTGCCATACTTTCTTTCCCTGTCTTGTGTTTTTTTTTATTTTGTTGGTGGTTCTGCTCAGAATAACACCAATGATCATGCTGCGATGTCGGTAAGTAAACACCCCTCCTTACACACCTTCCCCAGAACTGGGGGGGGGGAGCGCATGCTTGTGTCCGCTGTGTGGACTCGCCTCTAGGCTTGCTTTGCTTCCTTCTCCACATTGTTGTACCTAGAAATGAACCAGATCAAATGTCATGCCCAGCTGATCTGTTCCCCCCCCCCCGACTGTCTTATGTGGATGCCAGAATCTGCTCAACATAGGATGGATTTTCACTTGAGAGGTTTTCCTTTTTTCAAAGCCTGTCTTGTGGGTGGGTTTTTGTTTGTTTGTTTGCTCCAAGTCTCAGGTCAGAATGCAGCCTGATCATTTAGGAGAGATGAAACGTGTGGTCATATATATATATGTGTGTGTGTGTGTGTGTATATGTATATATATATATATATATATATATATATATATATATATATACACTGACCAGGCATAAAATTGTGACATGATAACATTATGAGCGATGAAGTGAATAACACTATTTCTTCCTAATGGCACCTGTTAGTGGGTGGGATATTATATTGGGCAGCTAGTAAACATTTTGTCCTCAATGTTGATGTGTGAGCAGTAGAAAAGCGTAAGGATTTAAGCAAACTTTCCAAGGGCCAAATTGTGATGGCTAGACGAGTCAGAGCATCTCCAAAACTACAGCTCTTGTGGGGTGTTCACATGGGGAGCGAAGGCTGGCCAACAGACTAGCTACTGCAGCTCAGGGGGACCATCACAATATTGGGCAGATGGTCATAAAGTTATGCCTGATTGGTGTTTGTGCGTGTGTATATATATATATATACACATACATACATACATACATACATACATACATACATACATACATACACACAGAATGGTCAAAAAGCCTCAGTCTGCTTTTCACTCTTTATTTTATTATATCGTATTCACATTCCAGGTGTCCTGCATGCTCAGTGATCGAGGCTCAGGCTTTGGATCCACTAGCCTTAGATAAAAATGATAAAATCACACAACTTATAGCGATTTTAAAAAGATTTTTCTGCCACGCATTTGCATTAATTGCATTATTGTTGTGGCGTTTCAGCACCTAACATTATGCCTCAGTGAGAACAGTCTGTTATAAACTATTTATTATACTTATATTATAATGTATGTTACGCTTATAGTTTGTTTCTGTGGCAGATCGCCCCCTATAAATGGGCCCTCATGCACATTATACACTATACACGCTAGTCTTTGTACTAGCTTTGTTTGGCTAGCTGAGTGTAACTTCTTCACACTTTCACCCGAATTCGTATATTACAGGATGAGATGAAACCGCATCAGTAACAATAAACATGAAGCAATTGCAGGTAGGAACTGAAGTGCTGATTTAGGAACTGAAGAAAAATAGAACCACACATCCCTTGGGATTGGTCCTAGGAATCATTCGAGTCGATCATTAGGCTTGATTTATCATGTCATACCTAATTTGCATAATTGCAGTTAAACGTTGCTTGTTGTGCTGTCGCTTTGTCGCTTGCTGCTGTCGTTTAAATGGCCCTGTGGCTACAACATTATTGATTGCCTTTGGACTTGTCACTTGCTTGTGTGAACATAGCAGGACTATCACCGAGACTGCCATTGTGAAGTCCAAGAACAAGACTAGCAGTGTATTGAGGGGGTAAAAGTAAGACCATCGAACCCTTGACAAATATATATGCCGGACAAGTTCTCCTGACACTGACCTCGAGTCATTTTGTACAATAGATGTAAAGAACTGGAGACAATGTCTGTTGTGAAAAGCGCTATAGAAATAAACTTGACTTGAGTTGAGTTGAAAACTTAAACATTATTATATAGTAATTTTGCAGTATATAGTGAGACCAAAGTCCAAGTACCAATAAATCTAAGCCGAGTTCAAGCCTATACAGAAAACATTATGGATTTGTAGAAAGGCCATTTGGCAGACACCCCTTATCCAGAGCAACTTTATACAGCTGAGCATTAAGGGCCTTGCTCAAGGGCCCAGCATTGGCTTTGTGGTGGTGCTGGTACTCAAGACTTTCTGATCAGAAGTCCAACATCTAAACCACTGAGCTACCACTTCTGTAGTAATAATTAGTATGACATTGAACATTTTTCAGAAATACTGTAGCTTTCCCAGAATTCATGTGTTCGGTTTCCATTAGTGCAGAGCACATTCGTCTTCACGATCCTCCACCCAGTCACACTTATTTGTAAGCTCATACTGATTTAGTACAGGGCAGAGTTAGTGCTCTCCTCCTAGTACATTGAGTATTATTTCAGAGAAAAGAGCAGACTCAACCTTTTAATCCTACTGTAAAGTTAAATGCTCGCAGGAATTCATTTGCCGTTACACTTCTCACTCTTTTTTTGTCGGTATGTAGTAACAGATTTCGTTTTTATTTCATACATTTACATTCGTGGCATTTGGCAGACGTCATTATCCAGATAATCATAGATGCCAAACGCATACGAGAAGGAACTAAGGAGGACGAGGAGTTCTAGCTCGAGTATATGTTAGAAGTATGTGTTAGGCCTTGTTTAATGGTGCCCAGGAGTACCAGCTTGGTGTGGCTGGGATTTGAACTTATGCCCTTCAGATCCAAAGTCCAAAAGTGCCTTAACCAGTCTCCCATTACTCTACTGTGTGGTGCAGCCTCATGCACTGCTTCATACAGTGTGAACTTGTGCTGTATAGAAGTTTGTATTTTAGAAGCAGGATTGAAGTGTCATAGAGTCAATGAGAGTTTTAATACTTTTTAGGAACTTTTTAAAAGAGGCCGTTTAGAAAATTCATGATGAACAACCATGGTGCATACGGAGTACGTGTTTGCGAACACGTTTTTCAATTTGTCGAAATGGTTCTGCCTGTTTATTTTTGTTTATTTATTTGAGGATGTTTACTGTATAGAAGCATTTTGTATTGAAAAATGATCAGCATGTGTGTATGTTGGTGTAGCAGCTAGTGCATGAGTGTTTGTGTGTGTGTGTGTGTGTGTGTGTGTGTGTGTGTGTGTGTGTGTGTGTGT
>JAAIIK010000048.1:2012870-2025500 GCA_014706435.1 Silurus glanis | reverse complement strand
ACATTTTCACCAAGCAAAACAATGGGACATTTTCACCAAGCAAAACATTGGGACATTTTCAACAACCAGAACACTGGGACATTTTCACCAGACATATTTTCACCAAGAAAAGCACTGGGACGTTTCCGTAACGAATTCATCATATCGTTCTGCCTGTGTAAAATAAGTACCTGGGTGCCAGTTCATTATGTGGTAATGTTTTAAATTAAGATCTATAAAAAATCTATATATTATGGTGTGTAAGTGTGCATGCATTTATACCGAAATTCAGGGCTTTCGGTTCGGTTTTGGTTGTAATCCTTTTAACGTACGGAACATAGTAAAATTTGTATAGTCTTCGATTCGCAATTTCAATTCATTTATTATTATTATTATTATTAATAATTATAATATTATTTAAACTTTCATATATTAAACTTGAAAACATACACAACAATGCCAGGGGTATATAAAAGAACTAGAGTTATTGCAGCGTCACTGTGGCTTCTCACTCTGTACCGAGATAAGATTTGTTTTGCACATGCATGAAAATGCTAAAAGGATCATTAGCACTAGGGTAAAATATTACTTTATATATTATTTAACCAAGCAGGTATTTTATTTAAAATTGTTTTCAAAATGTAAACTTTTGATGTTCACAGATAATTTACAATTTAATAATAAACTGCGCTTATTAATAATAAAACTAATAAAAAAAACCACAAGCAATTTTACGTTTCTGCCCCACTAACCGTACCGAAATTTGAACCGAACTGTGACTTAAAACCGTGCACCGAACTTTGTGTACCGTTACACCCCTAATATCTATCCATTAAAGAAAATATTCACAAAATTGCTTCTGGCAATAGATACAATGGCTTCCTATAAATGAGTATAATAAGATACTAAGATAAATAAAAATAGAAAATAAGATAAATAATGGCTAGTGAGTGAGGCCTGAGAATGATTACATTAGTTCCTTGTTATCTTTGCAGTATTTGCCAGTTCAGAGCCAGTGCCGGGATTCCAGGGGGACACACTTCAGCTGGCGTTCATTGACCTTCGACAGGTAAGCACACCTCAGCAGCAAAGCTTCACAAACCAATAGGCGATGAAGAAGCTACAGTAATGGAAAGCTCAATGGTTTTCATCTTAACAGAAGTACAGACAGAAAACACACAGAAAACATTTGCAAGAATATAGCGAGATGAAATTTGTGTAAATTCGTAGAAATATCACATTTATAGTGTGTACTGTAGTAAAGAACAGTACTGTAGCATAGCCTATGCATAGTTTCTCTGCTTGTTTATTGGTTAAAGTGTCCTATGAGGTCAAAAACGGGTCTGAGTTAAAGATACACATCACTGCATTCTTTTTTTTCAATGGCTAAATCTGGTGAAATAAAGCGGAAACCTACGGTTTTCTTGTAATGCTACTCATTTCTTATGAATTTCTTATGAATTCCTACTCATTTCTCAAAGCACCAAATATGAACTGTTCTAATACATGATACACAAAATATGGTCCTGTCAAGCAGACAAAAACATGAACATTAGAAATAGGACATGTTTCTTTGCATGGTTACATGAGGTACAGCTGTTATCACTTAGGGTGAACTCACGTTTGTTGCCAGATATTTAGACAATAATGACTGTATGTCGAGTGTTTTTCAGAGGACAGTAAATCTGTACTGCTACACAAACTGCACATTGACTTAAATATATTCAAGTTCCATTTCTATAGTATTGTTCCTTGAGAAGTTGCTGAAATTTGAGGGGTGTACTCACTTTTGTTAGATACTGTATATTTTTGAATGGGTGTCTACAAGTCGTAACAGAACCTGGCATGATAAGGCAAGAAGTTATTTTCTTTCAAACAGCATTCATCATTATATATCGTCAGCTGATGAAACGTCCCTGCTACGTACATGCTTGTTTGTGGGTTTTTTTGTCAGATCTTCATTTTCTTATAGATGAAGAACACAATTTAAAGAAGCAAAGTTGAGAAACATCCATAGTGGTGGAATCTAAAAAAAGGGAATTCTTCTGGCCTATCAAGTAGCTAGTGATGAGTGATGAGTGGTAAAGGCATTCCATTGACTGGCTCAAATGTCAGAAGGATTGTTGTGCTTTAGGTATCCTCTGATTTTGGTTCAAGCGAAGAGAGAGCAGTCAGAGTGAGGGCTCAGGACAGGGTCAAGCACCTCAGTCTCAGATAAGGAGAAGAGGAGAGTGCCAGTGGTCAGGCTTTACCGCCTCACCCTGCCCTTCTCCGTAAGGTTAACCTCTTGCTCAGTTCACGCCAATCATCTCACTGTCCACAGAACCAGAAAACCCGGTGCTGTGGGGGAGATACTTGGATATCAGTTTGACAAGGGCCACAGGCAGACCCTAAGATGGATCCACTGGAATTGGCCTGTTTGAGAGCATACTGACCTCGATTGCCGGGGTCACAATGTCACTGCCAATCATCTGATCTCTAATGGACACTCTTGTTTACTCTCTGCTTTTTCAAACAATTTTTAAGCCTTTGTTATCTGTAACTTGAGCTGCATACAACACTGTGGGTCGTACCCTAGAAACACTGTTTTGTTTTTAACATACTGTCAAACGTTTGCCAACACCTAGTCTTCAACGGTTCATAAAAGAACGTTCCTTCAGTTTATATGCAGCAAACCAGGTGATTTGATGCTATGAAGATTTACTTTGAGTGAACAAATATATAAATGTCGAGAGGTTCTAGTATTTCATTGGAAATTCATGAATACATCTTTACACACTCATCTAGTCATTAGTTTCTTCAAACATTCAGCGGATGCAATACGTTTATAAAACTCCCAAAGATGTTCCTCACTAATTGAAGATTTTTTTTTTCCGACATTGTGATCCAGTTCATCCCAGAGACGTTCAATGGGATTTAGGTGACTGGGTAGGCAATTCCATGATGGATAACACTCCAGCCTGCTCTCTAAATAACACCTACAGAGCTTGGACGTACATTTCAGGTTATTGTCTTGTTGTATGGTGATGTTCCAATTAGCCGCAGTCCAGACGAAATTGCATAGCGTGAGATGAAGTGTGAAATGGTAGCCATGTTGGTTCAGTATTGCTTTCACTTTCCTGAATAAATCTCCAACCTTCCCTGCTCCAAAACAACCCCAAACCATTACGCTTCCATCTCTGTTTGACTGTGGGGACGAGGACGTCTGCTAACATCTTCTCTCCTGTTCTCGGTCTTAAATAAGTTCTTCTGTTTGAGATGTCAGGACTCATCTGTCTGCATAACTTTCTTCCAGTCCCTCACTTTAAATTCTTGTGTGTTTTTGCCTATTACCCACTTTGTTGCATATAAACAAAAGGAACATGCACGTGTCCCTCAAAACCAATAAAAGACTAGGTGTTTCCAAACTTTTGACAGGCTCTGTATTTAAAGCTACTTAAGCAGGTCTAAACTGGATACTGAGTCATTGCTTTTCTTTTTTTTTTTTTTGGGGGGGGGGGTTCAATTCACAGCGTTATGGTAGGAAAAGTCTAAATTTGATCTTGGTTGATAGTTTTGGTGTTTATTTCTGTCAGAATACCTTGTAGCACATTCTAGACAGTTCCCTAAAAAGTCAGCATGGCAGAGAAAAGTTTTGTGTTGTTCTAAAAGTGTCATTTGTGTAAAATCCCAAAGTGTGAAGAACCATTGGATGTTCTCCAAGGTGTTTGGAACAAACTGACAACTGATTTCCTTTTAAAACCACAAAAAAAAACAATTTCAGGGCAGATAATGCTCAGACAAAAGACTGATTAGATTTATGGTTGTTGTTTTTTTTAATATAATCGGAAACTCTTTATTGAATTCAGTGCACTGGGTCTGAACTCTGGGTACAAGGTTGCGTGTGAGCACTCATACAGTGCAGATAAAAAGCCCCGGTGCTGATGATTTATGCAGTTTGTTGCTTCATCTGTAATCTTATTGGATCTTTAATTCGAGTTTTAATGAAATTCCCTCAGGGAAGTAAGTCGCTATCAAATTGTGTTAATTGTGGCGTAAAGGAACGTGTTGATCAGGATTCAACAGAAACAGTACCTACAGATAGATGATGATACTTGATCAAGCAGGCAATCGTTTCTATTTTAATGAATGAATGAGAAGACGTATTAATAAAGGAAAGGATAAGTAAATTGACCCCAGGCCGTAAGAGGTGGACTAGTTGGACACTTCTACAGCTTGTGACAGGTTGTGTGTTTGTGTGCTTGGGATGAGATCTTCATTTTAGTGATTCTCACTAGTAAATAAAACCAATGGTGAACAGTAAGGAAGTAGCTTTTTCACGTATCTGTTCTTTACTGAAGTTTTTTCTATTTGGGGAGACTTTTACCTCAACTTCACTACGTTTCAAATATCTTTTTTTTTTTTTTTTTTTTTTTTTTACTCAACCACATTTTGCGTAATCAGTCGTTCCTTTTTGTTTATGACTGAATAAAAACGTAACTGGTTAAACATGCAGCAAGTGCGCTCCGTTTTAAACTTGTTCTGATTGGCGCTTGGTGGCGTCTAAATACCACCAACGTACAGTTCAGCATCAGTTCAACATCAAGCAGGACATTTTGAGAGGAATAAACGATGGCAGAAACTTCTGTCTCTAACTTACCACCACGTCTGTGGCCTTATTTGCGTGATTTCTTTTTTTAGTAGAAGGTTCATCAATTAGTGCTATACTCATTAATATCATTTTATTCATATATTGGTGTGCTAAAAGTAACATGAATAACCTTAAACTGGGTTGATTAAGCAGAGTCCTGAGCCAAAAATGATCATAGGAGCATTATAGCCATAATTAATAGTACTTTGGATACTTAAGTACATTTGAAGACAAACACTTTTGTACTTTTCCTCACGTTTCAAGGGAGCACTTTTTCTGGAGTTATATTTCACAGGGTGTATCTCTACTTTAACTCATGCTTACAAACTACATGGTTTGCGTACTTCATCCACACTGACATTAAGCTATAGGTATGCAGTTCTTTCACCTGATAGTATAAGAGTACAATGGGACACAGCTGCACTCCATTATTTGGACTTCTCCAGAATTATTCTAACAAGCCTTAAGTCAGACTTAAATACAAATATCCAGGAATAGACATTTGTGTTTTAAAACCCTGGTGTCCTGCTTCGTTTAGTGTAATGCAGCCCAGCAGGAACTGCAAACGGCACTACATGACGCTTCGGCAAACAGAGCGCATAGCAGGTGTGAAATGGAATTAGCTCTAAACTCGACCCTCTGTAATGAACGATTCAGGCCGTAATCATCCCCCTAGTGCTTCATAGCCATTAGCATACATTGTACTCAAACTCTGGTGAGAGACTTCTCTTTTCAATGTGTCTGAGACCTTGAGTTTCCCAATTGGAGGTGTGAAGTGCTTGGAAGGCGTGTACCAGTATGACTGCAGGCCTGAGCAGAGCAAGGATTAATCCCTGTTCCAGGTTATCCAGAGGTCACCAAGGGATTGCTGTTCCTTTAGCATTCTGAATGCCAGATCCAGGCACAATTCTCCACAAGTAACCCCCGCTGGCAGCTCAAATACCCCAAACCCTCCCCAACCCACTTTCAATCAACCGTGCCTCACTTATTTTTGTAACGAAATAAGATTACCCTTCTTTGCACAACTGAATGCGATTACTTCTACTCCTCACTGTATTGTAATGATTCGTTTGTTTCTATTGCAGCTGCTGGACTTGTTCATGGTGTGGGATTGGTCCACTTACCTAGCAGACTATGGCCAGCCCACCTCGAAGTATCTCCGGGTCAACCCGTCCACTGCACTTGCACTTTTGGAGAAGTCAGTATTCCTCATGTTATGTTAACAATTTCTTTCATTACTTACAAACCCGGCTTTTCCTAATATACGTTGTAAAGAATCTTCCGTCCCTGTGTTGCTGTGAAGTGAAGATTGCTGGCGTCGTTCGCATTTGCATCTAACATTTTCTCTCTTTCTCAATGCTAACTTGCGACAGAGTCAACCGGGGGTAGGTAGTTTTACAATTCCCAATTCCCTCTTGAAAAAACACATAAACCTTACTGTACAGCAGAAGTCCCAAACAACCGGCTTACCACCCAGTACCGGGCCGTGGAAGAGCTACCGGGTTAAACAATGTTCTGTGGAATATGTGATAGATATGACCTTACATACAACAGTGTATAATTTATTAAGAGTTTTTTCATTGGATATTGAGCCACTGTTCAAAATGACATACAGCACAATTTAATTTGAATATATATATATATACATACATACATACATACAGATGGTCCCTGAGTTACGATGGTTCCACTTACGTATTTTTTATCTTACGATGACGGTAGCGATACGGAATTTTTTTTTTTACACAAATATTCAAAATTTCACGCAACAGGCTCAGGCAGCAGTGTACGATGTACAATGTTGGAGGCGCCCCTGTGAGATGCCCCACTCTCGGTAGCGATCGCTGGAGTAAAGTTGTCTCAGTGTGTATTTTTTTTTGTTGTATGTCCCCCCCAAGTATGTCTCCTGCTTGTAGTGAAAAAAAAGGGGAGGAAAGCCATCAGTTTAGAGCAGAAAATGAAAATTCTAAATCCGGCTGAAGCAGAAAACACTGTCGCAGTCATAGCATCATCTTCCGCTTACGATATTTTTGACTTACGAAGGGGTCGTCGTAACGTATCTCCATCGTAAGTAAAGGAATACCTGTGTGTGTGTGTATATATACAAACACACCCCACACGCCGGTTGAAACCGGTCAGTGGTCTACAAAAGGTTGGAGACTCCTGCCGTACAGTGCTCACAACTCTTTCACCTAGGAAGGTAGTACCAAAAACAAGACATGTTTTAATAGCATTTCTGTACTGACAGCTTACACAAGGACACGCATGGTGGATACTCCAGATAGACTGGTTTCGAAAAGGTTTTCTATAAGAAGACGTTGCACTTTATAGTTCTTTTATAAAATTAAAGGGGGAAAAAAAAGCATACAGGCCTGTAAGGGAATGACTGCTCTAGCTGCTCTAGTGTAAGTGATAAAGTAGGGAAGTCATTTGTTTATGCAGAAATCCCACAACATTTGATCAAATGAACACTTTTAAGGTAAAAAAAGAATAATTGGTAGTGTAGATAAACAAAATACCTCTTAAATATTGGCTTGTGCGGTTATAGAAAGAAATACCATCCCACCATTCTGTGGTGTTTTATTCATTACTTCCTTACGTAGAAGTAAAAACAAATGATAAGAAGGTAATAAAACATTTCCATAAACCCTGAAACTAACCAGATTCACATCACAACACTTTTAATGTTAAATTTGATCAACGTTGACGAGAAAAAACTGCTTTATTCGGCTTTTTTTTTTTTGCCTGTTAATAATGTTATTCAGCATATGAAGTATGTCATGAAATGACAAATATGAAAGCGTAGTGATTAAGTTACACCACTAAGATGCCACTACTGGGCCCTTGAGCAAGGCCCTTAGCTCTCATCGAGGTGATTGTAAGTCATTTTGTATTATACATTACGTATATCGTAATCCTGTTCGCGTTGTCGTTCCAGGATGAAGGACACGAGCAAAAAGAACAACATCTTTTCACAGTTCCGGAAGAACGACCGCGACAAGCAGAAGCTGATCGAGACGGTGGTGAAGCAGTTGAGGAGTTTGGTGAACGGCATGTCGCAGCACTCATAAGCGCCCTTTTCCCTTTTCCGTTTTCTCCTTCCTGCACTTCCCAATCCCACACACTTAAATCACGGGGCGGTGCAAAATCTTCAACTTCAAGACTACAGCACCTTCTTTAACACACGCTCACACATGGGCCACGCATCCCCAGTGTCCTCTGCCAAAACGTTTCCCTCTGTGTCACGCTTCATTTCAGACTGAATCTCGAAGTGTAAATACTGGAGAGGGAAAAAAAAACGACGAGGGGTCGGTTTTATCGAATGCAACCATTTCATTGGTCATTTCTTCTTTTAGCGTTTTTTTGTTTTTTTTTTAATGGCCAAGGATTCTGTTTTTTGTATATTGTAAAAGCACTCCCGGAGAACCGGCGTATGAACGATGACGTCCTCACGTGAGACAGATGTTCATATTGAGAGATTCTCCGGAGCGGGGGAGGGGCCATGAAGTTTTTAGTGTAGATATTCGAAAATGATATTTAGCACTATTCTAAAATCATGCTTCCCACACATCTGAACCAGTGTGTCAATTTGTGGTGAAGGGAAAAAACTTGTGTGTGTGTGTGTGGGTGTGTGTGTGTGTGTGGGTGAGATTTTATTTTTAATTTTTTCTCTTAATTTAAGGCTGAAGATATAATTTATCGCATATGAACCCTTTCTTCTTTTAAGGGAATAGCGGCGTTCAGCTGTGAAGAAAAGAAAAACATTTCATTGTGTACAAAAAAAAACATTTGCTCGCGTCTCGAAACGCTTTGTGGAATTGATTTATTGAATTAAATTTTTATTTCCGGGGGGGGGAGGGAGCTTTTATTTTTCCGTCCGAATTTCCAACGCTTTCGACGGCGAAAGGAAAAAAAAAAAAGCGAGCAATAACTGGTGTGGATGTCACGTTTCGTCGTGACGTCAGTTGCTCTCTCGAACTTTCCGGCAGACTTTGCACCATAATATGATTTAAGTTATTTGCATATGTATATGTAAGTTATTTACATATATTTATGTGTATATATGTATGTATGCTTGTGAAATGTCATTGTACAAACGACAAAATAGAACCGAGAGATTTTCCGCATCAGAAGTGAGAGCAGGGGTCCGGCTTGCTCTCTTCCCTGAACGTGATAACGTACAAAAAAAAAAAAACGTGAAATTTTATTCATAAGTCTTAGTGATGCCACGGTTTTCCCTCCAGTTAAAACAGCACTAGTTCTATTTCTGCCTTTCTGATGAAATTCTCAGTCTTATTGAAGATTGCTGCTGGTGATCTGCATCATCTCTGACACAGAGTTCTCCCAAGAGCATCACTTTTCCCATTTGTTTTCGTTCGCATTAATAAAACTGGATCGACCGATTGCAACGCGTCGTCTTCTTTTATTCCCAAAGATGGTGGTTGGAGTTAAATATACAGATACGTCATTGATATACGGATTCACCCCATTTCCTTTTGAACATGAAAAGCCAAACACACTTCAGTAAATGTCATCAGACTTATGTTTGTTACATAGGGATTCACCCACCTGAACTTTTCAAGACTTTTCTTTAGGCAAAAAAGCAACCAGGAGCCAAGGATAGTTTCGAATATGATGCTACCACCACTACATCTCACTTACAAATTGTGTTCTCCAGTACAGTGTATAAGTTAACATGATTATGTCCGGTGTCTGTTTTATAGATTTGCAAAAGAATGGAGTTTTTTTAAGTAAAACTTTCATCAGTTCAATTCATTTTTATTTGTATTTAACAATGAACATTGTCTCAAAGCAGCTTTACACTGATAATGTGGTGATAAAAAGTGAATATGTTCTTTATAAGTGTAAGTTTGTCCCTGGCGACTGTGGCGAGGAAAAACTCGCCGAGACGGCATAAGGAAGACACCTTGAGAGGAACCAGACTCAAGAGGGAACCCATCCTCATCTGGGTTGCACTGAATGGCCATTTATTGCAGGATATTTATCAGAAAAAAATGAATAGAATGAATCAGAAAAGTATTAACAAAATATTGGGACATCTGATTTTTTCCAGCCATATGTGGTTCTTCACCAAACTGTTACTACAAAGTTAAAGGCACACAATTGTATAAGATGCCGTTGGACGCTAGAACATAACCCTTTACTTGAACTAGGAGACCCAATACCTGTTCCTGCATGATGATGTGACTCTGCACAAATCCAGCTCTATAAAGAAATGCTTTACATAGCAGATCTTGAGTCGACTCTTCTAGAGCTCTAAATTCAACCCCTACTGAACATATTTGAGATAAATTGGAACACTGCACCCTAAAATCTAGTGGAAGTGGTTCTGTCCAATGTTCCCAGAAGAGTGAAGGTTATTATAACCTATAAATGTGGAATGCGATGGTTAAAAAAACACACATACAAAAATAACCAGCTTTTGAACCTTTTGATTCTCCACACAAAGTGAGCGTTGGGTATATAGGAATAGGATAGAGCAGGAATGCCATGTGTGTATCCAGTACAAATGTGTGTAAGAGATTTCAATCGCTCATCCATCTTCAGTAACCACTTTATCGTGATTGAGGTGGAGACACTTCTGGAAAACAGTAGTTGTGAGATAAGAATACGCACTTGATGGAATCAGTGGCGGGCCGTGCATTTGGTACCTGGGCCTTCAGTGGGGACGTACCCGACTTAATCCACCTCTTAATACCACCACTATCATGTTGCGATTATAGAAACCATCAATACAATACAAAAACGCAATATGTCTAGCTTTTCTTCAATATGTATTTTTAAGTATGTCCGAGACCAAATCAACTTCTCTTCCTCCGTAGGCATATAAAAGTCTAACTCAAATGTATTAATGTGTGCAGAGCTACAGACATGTTTTGCCAGTCGAACTTGGCTGGAACAGTTTCCCTCTGATCAACCAATCAGAGGACGGAAAAATGCTGCCGCTATTCTGGGCCAGCTAGCTTGGGTAAAGAAACAGAGCTATTTCTTATAGAGACTAAGGTAAAAGGCCAGCAGTACTGACTTTGAAGGCTCTGTGAAGATTAGATAGGCATGGCAACACATAGAGGCTGAAATCTGATTGGACAAAAAAAATCTAACATCCACATACACGTACTGGAAGCAGTGCAGCCAAGAGAAACGCTACGAAATGAAGAGAATAGACTGTTGGGAATAAATTAATACAATTTCATGGAACAAATATTAGAATTTATGTTGTAAAAACAAGGTCAGTGCTTCTGATAGTGTTTAGGCTAGGAGAGAAGGCTTTGCTGGCCCTGACCGCCCGCCACTGGATGGAACAAATTGCTGAATTACATGGAGGAAAAAAAGGGGAAAAAGACCAAGTAACTTTTTCCCCTTTTTCCTGCATGTAATTCAGCAATTTGTTCCTATTTACAAGCACTATTTACAACTGTGGTGTGCAGAAAAGCATCTCAAAATGCACATGTTGAACCTTGAGATGAATGTGCTACAACAACAGAAGGTCACATTGGGTTCCACTCTTCCCTTCTGTTGTTGTAGCACAGTCATCTCAAGGTTCAACATGTGCATTCTGAGATGCTTTTCTGCACACCCCAGTTGTAAATAGTGCTTTTTGACTTATTTAAGGTACCATATTTAAGGTGTATCTGTTCCTCACGACAGTTGTGTGCGATGTTTTTTGTTTTTTGCACCATTATATGTAATTATATGAAAATCCCAGGAGATCAGCAGTTTCTGAAGTACACAAACCAGCCAATCTGACACCCTACAACTATGCCATGTTTAAAGTCACACTTATTCTTCATTCTGATGTTTGATTTGAACAATAAATGAAGTTGGTGACTTGGATCTTCATGATTGCTTACAATGATTAGATAAACTGCATGAATGTGATGCAATTAGAGGTCACATTGCATTACTCTCTCACTTTACCACATGTATTCCAAGCCTGGGCTACTACATATGTACCAATTCCTCTCATTCCACTTCTATGGATATCAGAGACTGATTTCAGCTACCGACCCGAAACTGACATCTTCTACGAACTCTGAAAGTTTCTGTTGTCGAGTTATGAGAAGTGCTTCAGGACATTTTGTGTCCTGTGATCATGAACAAGATCCGACTTGTGACACGCAAAACAACACACATTCACCACATGTGTATGAGAAAAATATGACTTGAAATATTGATCCAAATTTCTTTAGACAGAATCACGTGTAATCTGCTCATGTGTTATTCCCTGCCTGCTGAAGAACTACATTTCATATACTGCTAATCTCACAGTGAGAAATATGGAAATATGGAAACACTACACTATACATATGGAAGCATACTTACATGCATTAAGGTTGTTCCTTAGAGTAAATTAATTTTATTATTACAGTAAATCATTGGATCGTTAGATTTCATCTAAGAAAATTGTTATGAACTGCTGAAATGAATTAATGCATCAGGGCACAGAAAAGACCTGGGGGGAGGTTACACCTTAAAGACAGTGGCCAGCTGACCCTTCAGTGAACCGCGTGTGTGTGTGTGTGTGTGTGTGTGTGTGAATGATGTAACCCCTCCCTCCCCTACCAGTATACCGATAAATCAAAGACGCTCGCGTCGCCATTGGCCGCAGATTCAGTATCAAAGTCGCGCCACGTGTCGCCTCTGAGCAAAAACCTTCAGCCAGACCACAGCCTGGGTTTATTCTAGATTACAGAGCAGTGTATGAGTAAGAAAAAAGCCTGCTACCATCACCATCATCATCACCATCATCAACATAATTATTATTATTATTATTATTATTGTCTATGTGTGTATAAGCTATTGATAGGCAGGTGATAGATAGATAGATAGATAGATAGATAGATAGATAGATAGATAGATAGATAGATAGATAGATAGATAGAGAGCGAGAGAGAGAGAGAGAGAGAGAGAGCGGTTATATGCAATGAAATAAATAAATAAATAAAGATAGATAGATAGATAGATAGATAGATAGATAGATAGATAGATAGATAGATAGA
>JAAIIK010000048.1:2001022-2012470 GCA_014706435.1 Silurus glanis | reverse complement strand
TGTGTGTGTGTGTGTGTGTGTGTGTGTGTGTGGAGATAATGGAGCTTATTCCCGCCGCTGTTAGTGGCGCTCGCCCTCCGTTATCTTCTCCTTTGATGGACTGTGAACTTGGCGAGGGCTGGTGCTGGAGTTCAGCCGCATGTCAGGGTCTGTGTGTGCGGGTCAGCAGCGGGTCACAGGGGGAACGCACACAGGCACACAGCGCGGGGAGGAGGAGGAGGAGGGGGCGGACTCTAACCCTTTAACCATACACACCAATACACACACACACACACACATACACACACACACAGTATTAAATGCGGACCCACATTGCACCTTGTGCACAGATGACGTTAGAGCGCACGAGTCACGTGTGTGTCCCTGTGGGTAATGAACACAAAGCGCATGAAGAAGTGATACCGGACTCGCGATGCAGATGTTGATTAAAACTAGAAGCGCCCATAAGAAATAAATGTTACTTTTCTGCAAAAGGTTTTCTGCAGGTTCCTGTGCTCCTCTAAAAGGTGAATTCCATCAGGCACGAATCAAGCTACCTCTCTCTCTCTCTCTCTCTCTCTCTCTCTCTCTGTCTGTCTGTCTGTCTGTCTGTCTGTCTGCCAGCGTAGGAAGATCTTTATCTTTTCAGTTCTCCAGAAATGAACCAAATAGTCCTGTAAGATGAGGAATTCAGACTCTTCCCACCATGATCAGGTAGATCTGAGTTCATAATAGAAAGTAAAGCCAGTAATATGAAAATGCATGATGGAAATATCTGGGGTGAGAAGCTCTCCAGGTCCAAAACAACCAGGATATTTAGACATAGTTCGAATAATAAGCCTGATATTTGAATGGTTGGATTTGACTAGAAGGAGTCTGGAGGAGTCTGAAAGTTCTTGCATGGGTGCACAAAGAGATATAGAGAACCCCTAATATGGCCCATAGTCTGGTGTAGAGATGTTGCAGAGTGAAAGAAATAATAATATCAGACACGGTGTCTCATTTGAGCGAGCAAGCAGCCCATGAATGCATTAAAATGCAATGCAGAAATCATGTCTTTTTGTCTCTTTAGAAAACATCAAGGAAGTTCTCAAGCCTGCCCAATGTGCAGCGTATTGTTCCTTAAGCTGTAAGTCCCACAGTGCCAGTTTGGAGGGATCTGCCAATCAGGGCCCCACCTCCATGAATTTCAATAGAGGGTGTTACACATGAACGGTTCCTAACCTTATCTCCTTTACTGTGCAAATGAACTATACTTGAACTTCAGTTAGTGGCACACCGAGGGCAAAGGGCACCACTTGAAGCATTTCGCACGTTGTTACGATTCTGGCGTTGTTAGGAAGTACCATGAGCACCATTACTCAGCTCACAAGTCTGGATTTTCTCTCTAATTTTCAAAATAAACCTCGGCCATCTACTGGGATTGTATTTCAAACTGGGAAATACCCAAACCCTAGTGTAAAGGTGGACCTTCTTGTGTGTTTTTATCCAGGACGATTCAGAAGTCCAGTTGGAGACTATTCGAAGACACTTGGAGAGGAAATTCAACACCGGGGAGTGTAATGTGTACTCCGTGAACTTTGGGACAATGAGGGGGGAAAAAAAAGGTGAAATTCAGGCCAGGAGAGTTGCAGAAGCACAAGTGCCACCACACATCAAAGAATCCAGGGGAAAGAAAGGTGTAAAACTTGGAGCCATTCTGTCTCTTCTAAGCTGCTTGGTCCCCTTCTCTCCCCCCTCCCCTTGCGTTATAGCTGTCGTAAAAAAAAAAAAAGCCAGAAGAGTGGGCAGAAGAATCACCTAATTCCACATGCTGTGGGTGGTTCTGCGTGTTTACTCTTCATGAAGAGCTACCGGTAACCTTACTTTGGCTCCACCACTTTAAAAAAAAAAAAAAAAAAAAAACTGACCCAAGATTGAACCCACCACCACCAGCTATCATATTGGCCCCGTCCCAAACCGCGCATGTCCAAATAAGACGCCATAATGGACCACCAGGCAAACGTGCAACTAAAGAGCAATAATTACACCTGAACGGTTTTAGGTTTGAGACCCCTATATTCCTTTATTATCGCATTACTATGTGTATTTGTTTACATTTATCCTGGTTATGCTCAATGCGCATGGATTGCACTCCAACACGCAAATATGGTGGTGGACTTTTATTTTTATGTACGTTTCTTTAATATATTTGCACATGTGCAACACTAAATTGATGGTGTTACCCTGCTGTTTTCACTCTGGTGGTCTTCCATCACTGAACAGTCTGCGCGTAAAAATTGCTTTTTGTTGCGCCCTAATAATAATTTTGGTGCATGTCGCAAATTTAATGGGCACCAAATTTTTTTGCTCCAAAACTGTGTATGGATCCACCAAAAAAAAAAATGATGATGACACACGGAGTAGGAACCTGAACGCACTGAAATGCGCAAACTTGCTCTATAAGACGCGCCCTCTCCCTTCTCCTTCTCCCTCTGTTTCTCCAACCCTGGCATTTCAGCATGGCATGGAGTCGGAGTGTAAACGACGGAATATGGGAAACAAAAGCAACCCGTGGACGCTTCCCTTTGTGCCGAGGAATTAACACCTTTTCAAAGTGAAATCCTCGGATTGTCCCGCTTCTCCGGGAGGTGGTATTAAAATGCGCCTTCATAACAAATGGCTGCGGGTTTTTTCGGAGCGGCTTTTCGGGGTCCTGGGTGGGTGGGGTGTGGGGAGGGGCGGGGCGAGATGACACCACAATTAAAGATGAACTTTGTGTGAACTAATTTATCTGACCCAAGGTAACGAGGAGGCCGAGACAGGAGGGGAATGTGTATAAAAGGGTGCATGGAAACCAGAAAGAGAGACACAACCAGAGAATCAGTTATAAGAGAAGAACTTTGAATCAGCTCCAGGGTTGTTGTTTTTTTTTTTGCGTCATGGGTTTGTACACTTTGTTGGTAACCTTGATGTGCACGGTACTCCTTCCTGTGCTCCTGCTTCTCGCCGCGGTGAAGCTCTGGCAAGTTTGGGTGATTCGAGGACTAGACCCAGGATCCACGAACCCGCTACCTCCAGGCACCATGGGGCTGCCTTTCATTGGAGAGACTCTCCAGCTCATCCTCCAGGTAACCACGAGATCGAGATCATGGGTTTGTTTGTTTTTATGCGGGTTTTTTTTTTTTTAACTCCACGTTTACTTACTTTACAGAGAAGAAAGTTCCTGCGTATGAAGCGCCAAAAATACGGGTTTATCTACAAAACGCACCTCTTTGGAAACCCCACGGTTCGCGTCATGGGCGCTGAGAACGTGCGCCAGATCCTGCTCGGGGAGCACAAGCTGGTCGCGGTGCAATGGCCCGCTTCGGTGAGGACCATCCTGGGATCAGACACGCTCTCCAACGTGCACGGGAGTCTGCACCGAAACAAGAAAAAGGTAAAGCGCAAAGGGTGCATAGGAATCCGCGCACTCGCGTCGCGTAAAACCGCGCGTCCACGCGCAAATTCAGTGCGTTTCATCATCACAATTAATAAGTGCGATTCAATTAGTAAATAGTAAAGTTTTTAGTGGGACAGTACCCGATTTGAGATACAGACTCAGGTTTACGACGTGTGTGTGTGTGTGTGTGTGTCCAATCTGGCAACTCTGATTATCATATGCACTATTTTCAAACTTGACCCGTGTCTCACGTGTGTGTGTGTGTGTGTGTGTGTGTGTGTGTGGTGCAGGCGATCCTAAAGGCTTTCTCTCGGGATGCTCTGGAGCACTACATCCCGGTGATCCAGGAGGAGGTGCGCTGCGCAGTCACCGACTGGATGGAGCGCGATGCGCCCGTGCTCGTGTACCCGGAATTGAAGCGCCTCATGTTCCGCATCGCCATGAGGATCCTCCTGGGCTTCGATCCCGAGCAGATCAAGAGGGACGAGCAAGAGCTTGTTGAAGCGTTTGAAGAAATGATTAAAAACCTCTTCTCCCTTCCAATCGACGTCCCATTCAGCGGCTTGTATCGGGTAAATACCTTCAACATTGACACTGCCATGCTAGAAAATCTTATTTAGTTATTCAATTTTTTAATTTAATTTAATTTTTTTTAACCAAAATTGTGATTCCGATCTAGGGTCTTAAAGCACGGAATTTCATCCACGCCAAAATCGAGGAGAACATCAAGAAGAAAATCCAAGATGGTGACAACGAGAACGAGCCCAAGTACAAGGATGCTCTCCAGCAGCTTATTGAGAACAGCAGGAGAAGCGATGAGCCCCTGAGCATGCAGGTAACCTTCGTTACGTTCACACGTTGTGTTTCAGTGTCGAAAGGCAGCACCTTAAGACCGGTTTGATGAACAAATCACTTTTCTTCTTCTCAGGCGATGAAGGAGGCAGCGACCGAACTTCTCTTCGGCGGTCACGAGACCACCGCTAGTACGGCGACGTCTCTGGTGATGTTCTTGGGACTGAATCCAGAGGTGATTCGGAGGATCCGAGAGGAGCTCGAAGAGAAGGTAAGGTTGTTTATTTAGGAATTAGTGTGTTTATTTAAAAAAAATGATTTGTATGAATGCTAAGCATGGTTGTTTTGGGTTTTTTTTAGGAGTTTTCAAGCATGTATTTGCCAGAAAGAGCTGTTAACATGAAGCTGCTGGAACATCTCAAGTATACCGGCTGTGTCATTAAGGAAACCCTTCGAATTAACCCGCCCGTGCCTGGGGGATTCCGTGTTGCACTTAAAACGTTCGAACTCAATGTAAGTTCTTATCCAGATAATGGCAGTGTTATTCAAAGTACCATGAAGCTCATTTTATGAGATATAATGGACAAATGTAGTAGCAATAATAATAATGATGATGATGATGATTTCCGCTTTCTTTTCCAAGGGCTACCAGATTCCCAAAGGCTGGAATGTCATTTACAGCATTTGCGATACCCACGATGTTGCAGATATCTTCCCGCACAAAGAGGAATTCCAGCCTGAGAGATTCATGGCTAAAGGCTTGGAAGACAGTTCCAGGTTTAACTACATCCCCTTCGGAGGAGGCGCCAGGATGTGTGTGGGAAAGGAGTTTGCCAAAATGCTGCTCAAGATCTTTTTAGTTGAGCTAACACAGCACTGCAACTGGACACTTTTAAATGGACCGCCGACAATGAAAACGGGCCCGACTGTATACCCTGTGGACAATCTTCCCACAAAGTTTTGCCGTTATATCCGTTAATATCCGCATTAAATCAGGCACAGACTGTTGGCAAGGGAATTGTACAGATGCGTGTGTGTGTGTGTGTGTGTGTGTGTGTGTGTGTGTATTTTAAAACTTTGCTGATGAACTGTAACGTATGATGTTTTATATCAAATCTGTATCGAATTCCATTGTTTAACTAAGGGCACTACTCTTTTTATCAATCACTGTATTTCTTTGAGGTATATAATGTATATTTGTAATGTAGTTTTATATATATGGAAAAAAAAAAAATATATATATATATATATGCGTATAGTGTGTTCTACTGAATGCAACTTAATTTAAATTTACAGTTTGTTGTATGTTTTTTATTTAATAAAACTGACATTATTGGGGAAAAAACTACTTGCAGACTTGTTTTGCAAATACATATATACACAAACATATATTTATGAAGAGAAATCAATATAAAAGTCTCTGAACCGGTTAAAGACTCCCTGCACTTCTGAGGAACGAGCTTTTGGCCTTGGTGAAACAAGTCTGAATATGAATTTAAATATAAGGGCAACTCTATAGCTGATCATTTACTCTGTCCAAGATATCAATTCAAAATGGTCAGACCAGACCAGAGTCTTCGGACCGACCCGGCCCGATCTTTATCTAAGTAACTGAATGCTGAATGAACAAAAGCCTGCAAGTATAAAAACTCATCTTGGTGTTAGGTTGGTAACAGTGGCTGTAAAAGAGGTAAGAGAGCAGTTGAGAGTTCACACCAGAGAGGCAAGTTTGAAGGAGAAAAGGTGAACGATGCATTCCCGATATCGCAAGTGATCGTCAAAGCCGTATTTTCCACAAAAGAACAATTTTCTTATGAATGCACGAGACAGGAGGCGACTTGAATGGAATGATGAAGACCAGTCGCTATAGAATAACGAGCTTAACAGCCGCCTCGCCCTCTTTTGCAAAAAAAAATAAATAAATAAATTCACAAATTACAGCATTAGAAGGGGGGGAAAAGAGAAGAGGAGAAAACAGCAGAGGAGAAAAACAAGACTGCCTGGGCGGGCTTGTCTCCCGGAACACAGGGGTCATGTGGAAGAGACTTGTCCTTGCGTGACACTGGGAAAGAGACGGAGAAAAGCGAAGGAGAAAAAGAGAAGGGGCCTGGCAGATGCTTGCGTTAGCCATTTCTCTGCCCCGTTCTACGGGCTCCTGATTTACATTCGCCCCGCTGCATGGCTGACACCTTTATGTCCAGCCCTCCTATCCGCGCAGGTCCGGGCCCTGTGATAGATGCAGCTGAACTTTTCCTCCTATCACCTTGTAAAGAACCTTCTGCCTGGCCCATTGTTGAACACTGAGTGTTGACAACGGAACTTTTTATTCTCAGAGCCATTTTTTTGTCTAAATAATGCGAGTATATACGGAATTTATAGCAGCTAAATGAAAGCCATTTCAGAGCCTCTTGTGTTTATGGAGTTCCCCAAGCCTGGGGTCAAGTAAATCAATGTAATTGCAGCTAGACCTGTATTGTAACAATTCCCGTCCTATTTGCACAAAAAGCCTACATTGCAGTTTTGAATACAGAGTTTTCTTGACACCAAAGGACAGAAAACACATTCCTGGTAAATCCTCCGAGCGCTAGAGGTGAATTTGGAAATATATGGTGATGGGTTTTACATATGGCACAGGAAATCTCCCTTTTAGAAAAGCACAAGGCGATTTTGTGATTTGAACTCTGTTTGACTCTCGGGTTCAACAAGCACCTAAAAGATAACGCCGTAGTACCACCACAGCTCGAACGTCCCCTGAAACATAAGTAGCTCCGACTAAACTTAACTCCTGACTACAATAGACAGGATACAGCGCTTTGCCCCTGACAAAGCTACGGTTCTTCAGCACCAACGTGAAAATGGCTTTTTCATTACCACAAAAGTCAATGAGAGCGCTCCTAACAGCATTTACATGTCTGCTGCACTCTTGCCCTCCTGCCGAATCATATCAGACCTTTTCAGCTCTCGTTCGGATTACCTATTAGCGACCCACTGCTATTATTTATAATCAAGAGGGGGCTTTTCACAGGTCCCAAGGGTCAGGAAAAGTTCAGTCATTTACAAAAAGAGGCATGACCTCATGGGCACATTAAATTGTCCATTTCTCAAGAGTTGGAGCTTCTGCGAGTCCTAGGTCTGTCTGTTCAGAAACAAATGAGCTTGAAAAACGAATGTGAAACGACTCGTAATGCCTGGGGGACGTCAGAAGAAAAGAAGACAGTGAAATGGGAGAAACGCATCGCTCTGTAACCGAAAACCGTTCGATTTATTATATGTTCCATAATAAAATGGCGCAAAAATAGAAAAGAACGGATTTATCGTGGATGGTGGATTTTCATCCTATGATTAATCCACAAATGATGAGATTTATACATCCACATTTATATATACACTGTTTCTTCTGTTACAGTTCAAACACAGACAAAGTGCCATCCTTCACCTGGGCTGGTAAGGATATATGGCAGTGAAGCGTTCTCAGTTTTCAGTGAAACTGTAGCCTGAATAAGTACCATGTCACAAGGAAGCTCTTAGAACAAACAGAGGAAGCCATCAACAATAAAATCAAGCAAGTGAAAACCAAGTCCCGGAGACCTTTGGAATGAAAATGGGATGCTCTTTCTGCTCGACTACCTCGGCGTCACATGTCGGGTTTGGAAAGACAAAGATTAATGGCTTGTACCTGTAGCATGTCAGGTTAAGTGGCATGACTCTCACCTTTGTTCCTAATGAGTTGGATGCATGTCTGAGTATGAGGGAAAAACACTTATGTAACAGTATTGTGTAAAAAAAAAAAAATCCTTGTGGTGCCTCAAATAACAGCAAACGTGAAAAGGTTACATTCTTGCCCTTCGTCATCACAAGTGCAGCGAACAAACACTTACATTTCAAATGAATACTATCACAGACTTGCACCGGTTTTATTGATACCTGAGCTTGGTGTACATGTTCTCCTCATGTTCCTCTTTAGGGAAATGGTAACTCAGTAGGCTAAGACGTTGGACTCTTGATCAGAAGGTTGTGAGTGCTATTCCCAGAACCATCTGAATTACAGTATTTGGCAGATATTTTCATTTACTTATCCAGAGGACATACGTGTATCTCATTTCATACTCATTCGCATTCATGGGGTTAAGGGACTTGCTCAGGGGCCCAGAGTGGCAGTTTGCTATGGCTGGGATTTGAACTCACAACCTTTGGATCCAAAGGTCGGTGCCTTAACCACTAAGCTACCACTCCCAATTCTGTCAGCAACGCCCTTAACCCTTCCCTGCTCAATAGAATAAATGTATGTTGAGAATAATATATAATAAAAGCGTCTACCAAATTCCATAAATGTTCAAAAGGTTTGTGCAGGCTCTTTGTGAGCCTTCCAGAAGCTGCCACAAACTTGAGAGTACAAAGTTGTTTAGGATTTATTTGTATGCTGCAGCATTAAGATTTCCCTTCACTGGAACTAAAAGATCCAAACCTGTTCCAGCATGAAAATGTCTCAAACAAGCTCCGGGAAGACATGGTTTTTGCCAAGGTTGGAGTAGAAGAACTCACAAAGGCCTGACATCAACTCAAGTCATCAACACCTTTTGGATGAACTGGCGCCCCAGGCCTTCTCCACTAACATCAGCCTGATCTCACTAATGCTCTTGTGCCTGAATGAACACAAATCCCCACAGCCACTCTCTGAAATCGAGTATAAAGCTTTCCCAGGCTATTAAAGAAATCATGATCACTGCAAAATGGCTAAACATGGATTGAGATGTTCAACATGCCAATATGATGTTCAGGTCTTTCCAAACTTCTATATTGCACGTCTTTTAACTTTCACTCTGACTGAAATGTAGACATCCCATAAACGTCGGGCGGAGGCCTCTACGTGTCTTTAGAACGTCTTTGTGCTCATTGTTATGATGCATGTTTTGAGGTCCGCAGTAACGCTTTCATAGGAAGTCATTGAAATCATCAGCATTCTGCTCATATTTCAAAGCATAACAAGGTAAAAAAAAATAAATAACAATTATCTCTGTCAGAACTCTTCCTCACGCTCCGAAAGCCTTTCTTTTCAAAGCAGTTCTAAAACACCCCCAGATATCCAGGCGAGAATTACAGCAACCAATTCCACATGGATCTGCCAAGGCGAGGCTTAATGACTGGCTTCCTAAGACACCATCTGCTATTGCGGCATTCCAACCGTAATGTCTGCCACGCTTCTGAAGGCAAGTTTAAACCTTTCTCACAGTTCACGACCGACAGTGGCCTCGAGCTGCTCCGCTTGAAGTTAGCCGCTTTCATATGCATTAAACTCCAACCTGGCACAAACAGGAGTAGAAGAACACTTCCTCAACACACAATGCCAATGTTCCCAACAAGAGATCTACGTCAAATACATGATCGACTTTTAATGCGTGCTTGGTGACTGTGCCAGAAACCCATTACTGGTATTGATTGTAATGAAACAACAAGAAAGTTAAACATTTATAAAGCAAGGAAATAATACTCAGGGTTCATTGAGGGAGATACGACTGAAGGCCATGTTTGTTAATAAGTTTTTATACATGCAAATTCTTAAAGGTTAATTTCATAGGAATACAGCGATATCTCTTTCATGCTCGCAAAATCCTGGAAATATTGCACAAGTCCGAACGCACCGTGCATCACTTTAGAGGAAACCGTTTATTGGTAATTAAAGAAAGAACTCAAGTGCTGACTCATGTGATTAGCCAGGGCTTATGAGTAACATCACATCTCCCAACAGGAATGGTTCATCTGGGCTAGTTGAGAAAGAGGGTCAAAGAGAGTTCAAACCTGTGAACTTTCATGAACCTTTAAAGTAGCTGGGTGTTTTTGTTTACTCAGAAAGCACGCGTGCTTGGGCTTAGCCAAAAAAAAAAAAAAGAAAAGAAAAGAAAGAAAAATAATCTTAATGACCGGAGAGGCAAAGCTCCTTTAGCATCTGCTCTGTCGGTGCCAAGCGAACAAAATATCCTAAACAGTTCGACTGTAAGCACTCGATTCAGACTGTAGCGCAATGTCACATACGGGCAAAAGTTCAAAAGTTCAGTGTAACCATGAACTTTATCAGGTCTCATTTGTTTTGCTCAACAAAGTTGGCACGTTTCCTCCGAGGCAAACAGAAAACAAAACATCAAGACCTTTTACTGCTTGGCCTGTGGATATGTAACTATTCGAACCTTGCATTAGTTTATAATCTACAGAATGCTCTCGAGCCAATTTTCCCTGCTGGGCTACATCCCAATCCACATAATGAGTAACTAAACAGTATATCTGTTCAATCAGGTGGTAAACAAGTTTGTCGTACTTTATCAAATCAACGTAGTGTTTTATTAGTTATTAGTGACATTAGGTTTGGACTTGAACATGTAGAGTACTGCTCTTCCTATAGCGGTGTCACATAAGCAGAAAATGTATTATCGCTGCTCGTTATATAAAACCCATAATTATGTGGAATAACTTCATATGACAATAAATAGGACTGAATGTCTCCATGTTTTGTTTTTTTTGTGGAATTTTATTTTAATTTTACTCAACGGAGACTTATTATTCTATTATTATATGTGGAAGTTGTACAGGCACTGAAAAAAAAAAAATAAAATGCCATCAGCAAGTAGAAAAACCTTGAATATAAATTGGCCACGTTATCCAGTATTACTTATTATTATTTTACAAATAACATTAATATCAAACTTGAAATACTTGAAATACTCTTGTTCTATAGGCAGATATTGGCTTTTATTTTTTTTTACAAACAAGCAACTTTTCTGCCAAATAGAATAACAAAAAATACAAGCTTGAAAATACAAATGGTTTGAATGATTTTATATTGATATTTTAATAATATTATAGGAAATTATTTTGTCTATAGTGAAGATATTCATTTAAATGGGTGTCGGCCTGCATACTATAACGTGTATATATATATATATATATATATATATAGACTACTTCACACCTGGAAAAGGCTGGGAGCACTGTGAGAGTCATGTTTTTTGACTTCTCTAGTGCTTTTAACACCATCCAACCTGTGCTCCTGAGGGATAAGATGGTGTACATGGGAGTGGACCATCATCTGTCAGCCTGGATACTGGACTACCTTACAGACCGACCACAGTATGTGAGGACTCGTGACTGTGAGTCTGACATGATTGTCTGCAACACTGGAGCCCCGCAGGGAACGGTTCTTGCCCCGTTTCTCTTCACCATCTACACTGCAGACTTCATGTTTAGCTCAGCAACCTGTCACCTAC
>JAAIIK010000048.1:1965635-1986022 GCA_014706435.1 Silurus glanis | reverse complement strand
TATATATATTTATATAATGTAAACAATGCTTCTCTCGCTCTCTGTAAGCTATATTTACAGGAAAAGGAGCGTGAAAAGAAGTACATTGGGGCAATGAAAGTGATGCCTACAAAAAAGTGCTCTTCCTTTCCAAAAAAGAGGACTAGAGACCAAGCTAAACGTGCTGTGATAAGAACAGGGTGTTGTTTAACGACGTAGGAGGCACAGAGTCATCCGAAATGGTACCTGTTAAGTGCCGTCATTAAGCTGGAGTCAAAGAGTCTAGATGGCTGCATTGTGTGCCGTTGGCCTTGTTTCCTGCTTGCTCTGTAGATGTGGATTGTCCTAGGACCCTTCAGGACACTAGAAGTGGGTGGCACTAACATAGCCAGGCTAACACATAGGAGACAATAGAGAGGTGACGAGACACTGCTGCTATAGAGTCTGCCGCTCCCTGCTATTAAGTCTAGTCATGCGGTCTGTCCAGCTACTGCGGATGTCTCGCTCGTCTCGTCGACGGCTGGCGTGAGGTTTACAGTAGTGAAATGCGGAGATGCCAAGCCCACCCTTCACACTTTCAATTAAGGGATATGTTACGCGGGACGACACCTCACCTCCTTGTGAAAAAGGCAGAGACAATGAGGCAGGATGGCACCTGAGGCGCTTTGAACTGCTGCCCTTCCCTTCGTCTCTGTCACCAGGCTCGTTTGCATTTTACACGAGCCGGCGCGAGGGGCGGCCTGACACACACTCGGGTTGTAATGAGGCTCTGTGTGGAGATGGCTGCCTCAGATCTTTAGGCCCTTCGGGAACCGTAAAGGTGGCACGATCAAAGACAAGTCTTCCCTCCATAAACACACTTTGATATACTCACTTTATGGGCAATGATTTGCAGGAGGAGCGAGTCCTTCTTTAGCCATAATACATGTCATACCTGTTTATGCCTCAGAGCTATTGATCCAAACGTCTGCTGTAGAAAAACACGTATATCCAATTTTATCTCAGAACGAGGGCTAAAGATAAATATTTTTACTTTTACCAATATTGGAGGGTCACAGTTTATCAAAATGTATATATTGAACAAATTATACCTACACATCGTCTCTGAGTGAACACAAAGTGCACGCTATGATGGATCATCATCATTCCACGCTTCCATACCCCACTTTCCCTCCCATACACACCAATTTGTGTGTCTGTTTTTCTCGAATTGTGTTACTTTCGAAACCTCCATTAGCTTGTTCTCTCAGCTCGGAGACCTCCCAACCCCTGTGTGCTTGGCTACGCATTCATCATCCATTTTCACTTTTGTTGAGGCCATGCATCAAATGATCAATCATAGCCAAGTGTTTGGTTTAGCATTGGCCATCTTTCTTTGTCACCATCAAAGGACTGTCTTGTCTTCTTCATAGGGGTAAGAGAATGAGAGAGAGAGAGAGACAGAGAGAGAGAGAGAGAGAGAGAGAGAGAGAGAGAGGTTAAACGGGAAGAATGAAGAAACTCATCGTCGGAAAAAAAATTGCAAGGTAGGCTGACTGTTCGAAAAGCCAGTTTTACCATCGGCGGTGTGTGTGGCGTCTCGGGAGCTCAGGGGTTTCTTACCGACCTGCCCTCTGGTTCACCTTAGTGGGCTGCCGAGACTGCCATCCTTCTCCATCTGTCAGCGCTAGAGACGGTCTGTTTTACTGCTGCCCAAGTGGAACACTGCAGGTCCGAGTTCAGCCAGAATTCTAAAAGAATGCACTTATATACGGCTGTTGACCCCCCCCATCCACACAATTTCTTCAGAGTGAATATAGAGAAAATAGATAGTAACAAGAGCTTCGAAGCTCTACAGACGAGCACGTTGTTCTCAAACTATACATTTCAAAAGTGTGCATGAGGCGAATGCACAATACGCACATCTGTACTAGATTTCATCAATATCAACACAGTTGAATGTTAGCAAGAGCTGAGATGATACAAGTGTAGCATGATTGATCAGGAGACTCGGAGACAGTAAGCTGAGTCAAGTGGACAAAGAGCTGATAGCGGGATTAGCAGGTGAAGGCTGAGAGGACCGAATGGAGCCGAGATGGCCAGTGATGGTGATAAAGAGACATGTTCCAACCTGGAGTGAGCGGGCCGCTTCAGCTAATACGTACAATGGTTTAAAAGTAAACAGGATCGAGGCTTGGTTCGCTGCTTTGAGGGCCAGGATTTTAATAATGACATGAGTCATGTGCTTAAACCCCACTGGACCATCTGATGCCAGGTCATTAAAGGTTTTTTTTTTGTAGAAAAAGTAGAATTGTCACTGAGGGTTGACACTTTCAGACTTTCTGGTTTGAGGGGATTATTTGCTTACATGGGTTTATAATGATACTGCTTTCTATTCTACTTTTCAAATGAAGATATTTTGAGGCACCGCAAAAATCTTGCGATACAGTAAAAAAAATCCGCAAAACAAAAATAGATATGTTCCATGTTAAAACCCATGTTAGAATAAGATCGTGAAAGCTGAACCGCGACGTGGTGTGGGATTACTGTACTTCGTTACAATCCACCACTGATTAATCCTGAGTGGTGCATGTTATCAGTATTGATAAACTTTGGGCTTGGGGCTGGCCCTGATATTATGCAAATCTTGGTCAGCCTCATCAACAGTGATTTAACAGATCCTTCAGACATCTCCACATGCATTCCCAAGTTAGCATGTGGGCAGAAAATAGGGATTTGAAACTTGGACAACAAGGCTTCTATGCAACCAAGTCTCCTTCGAGATCTTATTTTGATATATATTGCTTTAAAGAGGTATTTATGTGCAGTATTAATGTTTTCAAGAATCCAAAAACCTTTTCTTGAGGGGGTATGGGGGAACCAAGTAGGAATTTTGCCTGAAAACTTAATGTAAAATAATAATTTCTAGGTTGTAATTGCATGGTGTGAAGTTTGTTGAATATTTGTTTTTATATTTTAAATGAAGTTATGTAGTTATGTGGCAGCAGCAACAACATTTTAAGCGTTGAAATAATTCTTGTCATCTTAACTGTACAATGACATTAAAAAGCCTACATTTCAATTTCTTCGACATTATACATCCCAAAACCCCCCTTTCCTTCTCCCAATCGTATTACTGCAATAGATTCTGTACATCATGTCTGAAGTTATACTTTGCCTTTGTTTGCAGTAATTTATTCGATTTAATTCAAATGATTTGCTGTAAACCTTCTGGCAGCCACTGAGGATTTTCTGAAACTAGCCCAAGTTTACGTAAAATGACGCGAGTGAACATGGGGCAGCGTAAGTCTTGGCCCAATGGGCCTATATTAGGGCTTGTTGCAATTCCTGGTTTTGTCCACTAGCAAAATAATAACTCTGTGCTGCTAAATGGAGCAGCATGCTTGCAGTCCCACGACTGTACATCTAAATATATAAGCACAACTATAGATCTCAGATAATAGCTCATAAACTCCAATTTTTTATATAGCTCATATTTATACATTCTTAAATTGTTGATCACAAAAAACGAATTAGTATTTAAAATGCATGGAGTAGTGAATGAATAGCTAACTTCTCATCCTGTGAACTAGCCATCCAAGATGAATAGGAATGCCAGTTATGAACAGAGCCCTAGAGGCTGGACATCGAAACCAAGAGATCTGACTACTTTCCTTCAATCTGGTTTATGCATGGCATCTGGGGTTGTCAGCTTTGTTGGACATTTGCAAATTATTCCTGCATCATTGACCCACTATAGCAAGTTCTATTCCCCTGGTCTGCTGCTGAAGCTTAAAACGGATTTAAAAGGATAGCACAAGTTCCAGAATCTTAAAATCAACAAAACCACATGACCTTCAGACTTTTAGTTAACCACAATCTCTTCTCATGGTCCAAAGCCCATTATGATTATACCCGTGGTCTTTTCTGTTTTCGTAAGCCTCCATTTTCACGGTCCATACTGCGTCAAGAAAAGTTGCCTTTGACTAAAAAGAGTCTCAATGTGGAACGAAGGCTAAAATAAAGAGAAAAATGTTTTCAAACGAAAATGTGTGTTGACATACGGGCAGACAGACACTGAACAGGCATAACTTTATGACCACCTGCCTAATATTGTGTCCCCCTTTTTGCTGACAAAACAGTCGTGAGCATTACCAGCATTAACTTCTTCAGCAGTTTGAGCTACAGGAGCTTGTCTGTTGGATCGGACCAAACTGGCCAGCCTTCTCTCCCCATGTGCATCAACGAGCCAATGACCCTGTCGCCGGTTCACCACTGTTCCTTGGACCAGTTTTGATAGATACTGACCACTGCAGACTGGGAACAGCCCCAAAGAGCTGCAGGTTTGGAGATGCTCTGACCCAGTCGTCTAGCCATCACAATTTGGCCCTCATCAAACTCGCTGAAATCCTTATGCTTTTCCATTTTTCCCGCTTCTAAAATGTCAACTTTGAGGACAAAATGTTCACTTGCTGCCTTATATCCCACCTACTAACAGGTGCCATGATGAAGAGATAATCAGTGTTATTCCTTTCACCGGTCATAATGTAATGCCTGGTTGTTGTACATGGTTTTAGCATTTGTTTCATCCTAGCAGTTGATCGGAAATGGATTCAGTATACAGCCATACATGGATTGCTAGCACATAGGTCCCAAGCATGAAGGAAATTTTCATTCTTAGTGTCCATGAACCTCTAATTTTGAGTTATTAATCTCCCAAAGTTTTCCTATAGCCTAAGATACAGCAGACTGTCGCAGTGTTCTGCGGAATCTTTTACAGAATGTTCTGCTGCACCTTGCAGCACCTGCAGAGACCAGCAGGCCCAGCAGAGGCCATTTTCCGCCCAGTGCCTTTTAACGTGACTGCCAATGCGGCCTCAGTGTGTTTGGGGGTGATGGGCTGTTTGAGCAGAGAGATAAGGGCGCTTGCATTGAGGGGGTCCGCTGACAGGATGCTCCATTACATGGTGTAATTACAACCAGAAGCTGCGTCGAGTGTGAAAGCGACTGATAAGATCAGGTCAAGCTGGTGAGCAGGAGTTCATCAGGACCGCAGGCCAGGGTGAACAAAACACCTTTGACATGTTTGCGTTACCCCGGCCATTACGTCGCTGCCCACATACCTAAAGCAGGCTCACACACACACACACACACACACACAAAACACAGTACTGACGACCTTCCAGCCTCTCCAGTTACCCTACTCTGCTGCTAGCATATACTGTACTCGAGCGTACAAATGTGAGAAAACAGTACAAGGGGGATAGTGCACGCCACACACACCTCTGCTTCTGAGTAGATAAGGTCGGCAAAGGGACAACCACAGGAAACCTCTCAATAACACACAAGCAACCTCTCTCCCTCTTTTCTCTCTTTTGCCCTCCACTTACCCTTACCCCCCTCCTGCCCTGGCCCAGCGGCACGCGCTGATTCCACAGTCAGATTTGTCCGTCTTATTTTGAGGTCCTGACCTCGCCGCCTTTGGGAATGCGAACTTTTCTTGTTTATTGGCGGCCATCAGGCAGAGGCTTGCGAACAACAGCTGTGTGTACACGTGTGTGCGAGAGCGTTCGGGTAAAATGCCTCCATTTGGCTGGATGTGGATTGCTCCTGTTAAGCAACAAAAGCACAAGGCGCTTGCCGGTTCAGAAACGGGATTAAAAAAAATAAACCATCCAAATTCTCACACTTTGCCTAGTACACCTCACACAGGCTCGCTAGCTGTCAGTCTCAGCATCTTGTTCGGACTTGGCAAAACCAAGAAACGTCGGGTAAGCATCTGGACGCCAAGGAAAAGGGAGAGCAGGGATGAAACGAGGAGGCTTCGCTAGTCTCCTACACCTGTACCAGGGCCTGCTGAGTTATTTGTTTGTTGCTCGTCCGAGAAGAAGCCTGGGAGGAGCAGTGTTTTACAGAAGCCGAGGAGGTGCTCCGTCTGCTGTCGCCAGCCTCGATTTATGACGTATCCGCTTGCTTTGAAGGCCAGCTCTGTTTGCTTAGCCCTTGCTAACTGCTTCGTGTGGCCTGTCTCAGCACATGTTCAATTACAGCCTTTCGTCCACTTCCTCAGTAGGGCATCCTGGCCTATGTTCTGGGACTCTCCACTTTTTTATTTATTTATTTGGTTTAATTCCCCCATTTGAAACGTTTAACAGTATGTTCACTTCCGCTAACTCTATTACACTAATGTAAGGGGTAATAAAGTGGTTTATGGGAAACACACTGTGATTGCCGGAGACTGACCTCGCTGCACTGAAGTGGCTAGATAACAGGGTGATACCGATCGTGTGCTGTGGACTAATGAGAAAAAGAAAGGAGGGATGTCACCATCTGCACCTTTCTAAAGCAACACACACACACACACACACTAATGGAGCAACAGGAAGTCTCTGCAAAGTTCAGCCTTGGGTCAGCATCGACATCGCTCCACCCCTTGTAGCCCCCTTCCCCCAACACACCACACTCCCACCCACCTGAGCGGTCTTTGAGGGGTCAGGGGGACTACCAAAGGGGGTGTAGAGCAGAAAAAGGGGACAACTACCATATAATTTAGATAATTGAGGAAACATTGCGTGAGCAGCAGTTGACGATGCTGTGCGTGTTAAGTGTGTGACTGACCTTTTCTTGAACCCGTTTATTATGAAGTGTTGTTTTGGTTCCTGGGGTTTGTATGCACGGCGCATGGGTTCATCACCATTTTCTCCGAATTGCATCAGAACGCAGTCGGATTTACCGCCCAGGTAGGATTGCGTCAAGCGTAATCTGGTGTCGGTTAATAGTAATATACATTAAAGTAAATTGGAAATAAATGGTTTACATAAGGAAATACGACCGAATTATAGACAGTGAGGTGCTATAAATGATGGTGGGACAATCAAAACAACGAATAATACTCCTCAGCAACTGGTTGAGGCCTTTAAGTGTGGTGTTAGCATTGCGGAGATGCCTAGATCTTTACTCTTCACATCAACCCTGCTCCACATCTCTATACTGTATGATTGCACTGGAAACCAATGACCTCATAATTTAGTCAAAAGCACAGTCACAGTCCTAATGGAGTGTGTTTGTGTTCAGAGCCTACATGAACTATTTCAAGGATGTGCTATGTGAAGAAGCAACATTGCACATTAATGCTCAAAAGGGGTTTATTGTGAAGGAATTAAATCTGGCCTGAGTTTAAGATCATGCTAACTATTCTTAAAGGATCTGTCCTAGGCCGAATGACTAATGGTAATACACTGTAATGCACACAGCACAGGCTATAGAGATTTGTTCTTGTGTCTTTGTACCAAGAGAATAATAAGCGCTGTTGTAGCACCACCTAGTGGATTGGCTCTTCTTTAAAGTGTTGAAAAAGTAGGAAGCTCAAAGTTTTCTATAGTTCCTTGTATACTGTAGCGTTTTCATCATACAATGCCCATGTGCACAAAACAAAAAGTCTGTAGAGACAAGGTTCTTCAAAGCTGGTGCTTTGTGATCTCAAGAGTCCCACTAAACACTGTTAGGATCAACTAGAACACCGGCCAGACCTCCACATTGAGCAACAGCACCTGATCTTACTAACGCTAATGTAACTCATTGAGCACAAATCTCCAGATACACACCACCACGTTCTAATGGAACATCTTCCGAGAAGAGTGGAAGTTTTTATTACAGATTTAAGATGTTTAAAAATCATGTATGGTGCTGATGGTCAGGTGTCCACAAACTTTTTGGCCATACTCAACTGCTCCATGGTGCAAATGTGATGCCCACTGATCTCAGCATACGTTCTTGTACAATCTGGTCATATATCGACAAACACGTCCTGAGTTGACGTTTGCACGTTAAACTAGAATGGACACTATAACGTGAAGGCTGGTTTACTCCAAGAATACTAACATACAGGGTCTGAAACAGGTATATCCTGCCCTCTAGTGGTTAGCCATAGCAAGGGGGCAGTAGAGAACATTTTGGGTAACTCAAAATAAAGCGAAGCTAGACTATTACATACAGATGTCCAAATTGTGCATAAATGTGGTTTTGCGGAGGGAAAAAAAACAAAAAAACAAAACAGCTTTCAGAATTCAGTCTTATTTTGTCTTTCCATATATGTATGCGTTTATAGATTCACAGGCCACTTTATGAGGAACACCTTTATCGTTGCATTTAATCCAGTCATGTGACAGAAGCTCAATGCATAAGAATATATAAATACAGGGGAAGAGCTTCAGATTTACTTAAAAAAAAAAAAAAATGTAAATTAATAAAATAAATTAATAAAAAAACTCAAAATGAGGTAAAAATGCAATTATGACAGTTGATTTTTGGTGCTGTGCTTTTCAAACCGATCTCATGGCAATTACACACACACACACACACACACACACACACACACACACACACACACACTAGTATTTAGAGTAGAAATTCATGGCACAGAAATAAAGAAATAATAGGAGAATGGCTGGCCTGGTTCGAGCAGCTAGGAGTCACCTTATCAATGCCAATTTGTAACGTTTATTACTGTAATACCCATTTAGAATATCCCAACTTAAAGCAGGTGATTTTTTTTATTAATTTTTTGCTTCAGGAGAATCTAAATCTCAGAAATGTATATTATGTAAAAATAAGTTAGCTTACCTCCTCTTGCTTTCACTAGTTGAATCAAACGTCAATAAATATGCACAAGAATTCCCTAATTTCACAGAACTGAGCTGTTTGACTGACATTACAACCAACCAGCAAAATGTTCTCACAAAACACCAGCAAAAAAAAAAAAAACCTTAAACAAACACTTTTTACTTTAGATTTGATCAGAAAATATAAATGCATGATTAAGTTCAAGAACCCACACCACACAATTACCAATGAAGATTCTGAAGCTTTTTGCCAGAGAGGTGTACAAAATGTGACCATCCAATACATGTACAGATACTTTCAATACATTTCAATTTACCATTATACAGTTTTGAAAACAAAATATTCATTTTTCAGGTGTATTTTTGTTTTAAACATCTAAAGACCCAGAGTAACAAGTGATCCGATGATATTTACCTGCTCACAGGGGATGGTTCGGTGAGCTGAGATGGTTAGGAGAATACAGAGATCACAGATGGGCAAGTTATTAATCCTCATCAGGCTGCAGCAGCCGTGTGTAGACCAGTGGGAAGCCCAGAGGCCCTGCAGACAGATCTTCCTGTCAGTCTGCCTCAGAAGCTGAGAGCTAGTGCTAATCTAATGCCTGGATTCTGTTAAATCCCTCCATTAATACTAATCACATCATGAGCCTCTCCACTGCACACAAAAACAGCATGACATCTGCTCCAGGACTGCGGTGAGATTACACGCTCTTGGCCTTTACAGATGCAGGGCAATGAAGTGTTTTGGAGTCAGTGATCAATCGCAAAGTTTATTCAGTCACGCCGTGACATTACATTTCAAATGGAACATTTGGTTGAGCACATATACACCTTAAACTAGGATTTCACCTCCACCAGATGTAGTGGATTATATCACATTGGTACAGCATGTGGTCCTTTCCCCAGTTTTAAAAATACATTCTGCACTGAAATGACATAGAAAAGTAATAAAATGTGCAAAAATGTTTTTTTTTGTTGTTGTTGTTTTTTTACATAATCAGCAATATTCATCATAATTTCTTTTACATCTTTTCATTGTCTTTAAAAAATTTCTTTCCCTTTAATGATAACGGACACTTTTGGTCTGATGGCATTCAAGTGTTTTGGCATCAGCAGTTGGAAAAAAAATTGAACAAAACTCACAAATAAAAGGCAGCATTGATAAACAACCACAACAACAACACATACAAATGCTATGAAGTATACATAAAAATAAACCCACCTCCAAAAGGTATATACCCATTTTTAACACTTTGGAAAAGAGTAAATACAATTTAAAATACTAAAAAAAAAAAGCCAAACTGAATATCAAATTCAGGACAGGCCACACCATACAATAATGTCTACATCAAGCACACAATCTCACTCTACACTTCTGTTCTTTCTCTTATAACTTTCTTGCGACCGTAAAAGCTCATGTCGTTTGGTTAACTGTGGAGTTCAGAAATAAATAGTGTTTGTGCTGCATTAAAAAAAAAAAAAAAACAACCCCTACTGGATGATGAAAGAAACCCACAGCCACTAAGAGGAGAGGAGAATATTAACACTCAAGGCTTCAGTAGATAAAGTTCTTCAGAGTCAGTAGTCACTGGTCAGGGTTGGTATACGTCATGGGGTTCAGTGCAGGCCTCCTTCTCCCTTTAATTTTCAGAGATCCGTAGCGAGCCTGCGACACAAACGGAGATACAAATGGTGGTCTTTACTACAGACATAGTCTCATTTTTCCTGCGCCGACGATCTTCACACCAGGACATAACTGCAATCAATGTCAGTTTCTTGAAATGGTGGTTACTTTTACTCTAATTGCAAATTCCTACTTTTATCAATCCAAATGAGAAACACAGCACCTCCTTCCTGTGGATTCTGGAGCCTGGGAAGCACTTCTACATTATGACGTGATACTTGTCATTCACAATAGATTCAACGAGAACGGTAATGTTTTTATAGTGTGTTCATTCCATGTTGAATAAAAGCGATTCACACTAGTGTGGTGGTAAAACATCAACTGATAAAATGTTCCACTATACAATGATCAGGAATAACTATGACCACCTGCCTAATATTGTGTTGGTCCCCCTTTTGCTGCCAAAACAGTCCTGACCCATCGAGCATCAACACCATTAACTTCTTCAGCAATTTGAGCTAAAGTTCTGGTCTGTTGAATCGGATCACACGGGCCAACCCTCGCTCCTCACGTGCATCAATGTTCATTAATGAGCCTTTGCCGAACATTTAACCCCGTCAACGGTACACCACTGTTCCTTCCTTGAACCACTTTGATAGATATTGACCACTGCACAGTGGGAACATCCCACAAGAGCTGCAGTTTTGGAGATGCTCTGACCCAGTCATCTAACAATGACATTATGGCTCTTGTCAAACTCGCTCAAATCCTTAGTCTTGCCCATTTTTCCTGCTTCTAACACATCAACTTTTAGTACAAAATGTTTACTTGCCTAATATAGTCCACCCACCAACAGGTGCCGTGATGAAGAGATAATCAGTGTTAATCACTTCACAGGTCATAAAGTTATGCCTGCTCGATGTAAACAAGTACGAAAACTAGAGAACTTCCAGTAATAAAATACGGTTCTCATTTGCATGGGCCTCAACAGGGTCCCTGGTGGTCTAGTGGTTAGGATGCAGCGCTCTCACCGCTGCAGCCCGGGTTCGAGCCCCGGTCAGGGAACCAACCGCAGCCACTCTTAGTGCCGGTCCCAAGCCCGGATAAATGGGGAGGGCTGCGTTAGGAAGGGCATCCAGCGTAAAAACATGTGCCAAATCAAACGGATGCGGATGCGGATGACCCGCTGTGGCGACCCCTAACGGGAGAAGCCGGCAGAAAGTTTTATTTGCATGGGACTCAACCATAAATCTACCAATAGGTTACTGGCAAAAATAACAAATAAAAAGGTTTATAAATCAGTTAATTACAACTGAAAACACACCAAAGTTCTCAAAAAGCAAAGCCACAACGATGCTTTAAAACGTATTGAACGTAATGTATTTATAAGAACAACAATATCCAGTTGCATAACTGTGCCTTTTTATACAGTCATATTCATATGTATTTGGACACTGACAATTTTGTCACTTTTCCTCTGTGCATTATCACAGTGGATTTGAAATGAAGCAATGAAAATGTGATTATGGAGAAAGAAAGGCAGGGCTCATGATCCAAAGCATACCACAACAATCACATGTGTTATGTCATGGGCATGTATAGCTGGCAATAAAACAGGGTCACTAGTGTTTATTGAGGTCATTGAATCTAGAAATATAAGGATGAAATATAAAGCATTTAGAGCTTTACTTTCTGCTCAAATCAAATCAAATGCTGTACAGCTGATAAAGCGCCTCAAAATACAAACAGATAATGACCCATACCATACAGCAAATGCAATGCTGGAGCTTCTTAATGCAATGAAATAAAATTAATTATTTAATGGCGTGAGTGACTGAGTGAGTCACCAAGCCTCAAGCCATTTAAGCAAGCTTTTTACTTTCTGGAGACAAAACTGAAAGCAAAAAAAGAGAAACAATAGCTGCAACAATATCTGTCTGGCTGCAGAAAAGGCCAGACAAAGAATCTCAAGAAACCCAGGAATTGCTGATGCCCACTGGCTCCAGCCTTCAGACAGTCATTGATTGTAAAAGATTTGCAACAAAGTATTAAAATAATCACTGCATTGTCTACAAAAAAAAAAAAAAAAAAAAAACCAAAAGAAAAAAAAAACCAAAAAACCACAGTACGCAATAAAAGTGTACTTGACATGATACCTATAATTACCTTGTAAGTCTGAGAAATTCTGGTGGTGGTGTAAAAAGGCAAATGGACAAAAATTGCACTGCTGTCCAAATACTTATGGCCTGGACTGTATACAGCTCAACAGCTGTTGTTTTTCTGTTGCATTCTTTTTTTTTTTGCAAGAAAAAAAGGATTCAAACATAAAAGCAAGCAAAGCTATACATTTTCATCTTTCTTTTAAAAAAAACTAATTACATATTCAGATTAAAAAACATATTTAACATAAAATTTAAGTGAAAATTGATTTCTTTGCACTATATCTTTATCATCTCTATCTCACCTGCACCACTTTAAAACAAAGATATATATATTTGTATCTAGTAAGGCTCTGAATAAGGCAGGGCAAGTGAATTTCTTTTGGATAAACATTTTTAGCATACGCACGTCTTTCCGAAGTTTGGTGCGCGTCACTTTGGTGCTTTGAGATCTCCTGAGGCCACGCTGACTTACGGCTTCATCTTCAGAGAACACGGTCTCGCTATCGTCATCACCTCGGTGGTCCTCGTCAGCGTCCTCGTAGTAATCTGAGAGGAGAAATACATATGCAGATGAGCATACAGGACAGATATAGAACCTAGAGGCCCAGAGACAAAGAGAGATCCTTTGTCCAATTCCCAGGCTGGTCCTGGCACAGCTTTCTCCCTGAATGCATTGAAGACTTTGGAGCACCAGCCTGTGCCAGTGTGCTGCACATGTCAGTCAAGTGACTTCGCCACAATACAGCCTGTGACACATCCCTTCAAAATCCAACAGCAAGACCATCAAGCAGGCAGTGAACTTACTGTTTTTGTGCATCACATTTGACCACATGGGGGCAGAAGAGACACAGCAACTACCCGAGTCTCACCTCTGAGCTTCCTTTGTTCGACTGCAGACCTCAACAAATGTTTTCCATTAGTGAACCAGAACAACTTCCTCTGACTATGGCAGAGTCCATTCTGCATAGCAATTTATTTTTTTATTTTTTGGGGGGTTTGAGCAATACACAGCCTGGTCATGAGGTCTGTAATTACTGAGGTTATAAGAATACTTCAGATTATGAAAGCATCTGCTGACGATGCACGCCGAGAGATAACGTGTCAGGGATGAAAGCGAATACGTAACTCACCTTTTAAAACGCCATTATATTCTGCAGTGCTCCATTTTCTGGCCTTTAATCCGATTAGACGTGCTAGTCTTCAGGCCTGAATGGTCACAAACACCTCAGGCCTCATATGACTGAGGAATGTGACTGACTGAAGGAAAAGGGAGGAGGGAAGAGGACGAGCGCTTGAAGCAAAGAACAAAGAGAGCCACTTGCCACTTTGACGGTGTTCCCTCAGCTGACCCCATTCCTTTACAAACACCAAAAACGGGGCTTTTAATGAGCGCTGACTGAATGACACAGCCGCTTTTGTCTTCTCAGTCATCTTTTTGAATGAGGGGGAAAAAAAACAAAAAATCCTACAATTAGCGGCTCGCTTAATCAGCACACAACCTTGGCCGTCTCTCTTTCTGGCGGTGGCATTTTGAAGTGACTCGCTTTATTGTGGCTCCGTCGCAGATGAGATGAAAATGACCTGGATGCTGGCGGAATTTCAAATGTGACTAGCGCATTAGCATACCGAGATAGAGTGCATTAGGTATTCTGCTCAGATGACGGCTTACAAATACCCCCCCCCTTTCTCTACCCCCTTCCACCGCTGTAAATTCGCACAAACCGCCAAGCTTTCTTGCTTCGAAAGCGCCGCCTTTGCTTTATTATCCTCTACCGCTCGAGATGAATACGGAATCCTTTCTATTTGCTGCAAAGAGCTGGGAGCGGATAACAATGAGCTTTGTTGGATGTGGTCAAAATACCCTCTTTGAGAGGCTCTGTCGGCGTTTACATTCCGCAGAGATCGTACTCTGTAACGCTAGACAAGCCTAGGACTTGGTTAAGCAAGACACACTTCATATTTAACACCTACAGAGGTGGCACTAATGAATCCGCAAGGCAGAAGAGTGTGGGGACCAAAAAGAATGGGCTAAAAAAAAAACCCCGCTACTTCGATTCAGCAATTAGAGAACAGCATGCTAATCATTAACATTTACAGTAAGCCGAGATTACCGTACCGGCTCTGTCGTGCTGAGTGGAGACTATTGCTCTCCTGGCTGGATTGGAGCTGGAGTAGGATGAGAACTGTCCCCCATCCCCTTCATCCTGCGGGATCTGAGTGAGGTCGGCCATGCTAAAACTTCTCAGCTTCTCCGTGATGGCTCCCTGACCCTAAAGAGAGCAAACATAACATTAAGCATCACACGCTGACCTTTGCTGAGCAGGACATGATTGCATTACGATTACAAGAGCACCACGTTAACAAGCATGCGTGTGGACGAATGTTTCAAACGTCTAAATGGGCTACGGAGATGGAGAGCCGTTGCTAGTGCAATTATGTGAGAGCGCATGAATGAGCTGATGTAGAGTGTGCCATGATGGAGAGATCGTTAGTGGTTAACACTGTATGTGTGAATCTGTTTGAACAGTTTATAAAGAAAAAGGAAATAAAGGATTTCTTTTTCCCCCATGCTGTAGACTGGATACCATTACCTCCACTGGAGATAGCAGGAAGGCAGAGTTCCTATAGGACAGTGTGTCAGTAAAAGGTAAAGAGAGAGAGAGAGACAGAGAAAAAGATTGAAACCAGGGTTAGGATCCAGAATGGAGAAGATAAACAAGGTGTGAAATAAGGTTGAATCAGAAGAGGACAGAAAGACATAAAAACAATATAATGCTTAGAAGATATGGGAATTATCCCTTTTTTTCCCTTTTAAAAAGTACCCTTCTCCCTCTTCTGTAATAATATAAATGCAGATTTGGGGATTTTCGCGGATAGCACGATAGACCAAAAAAACTTCTAGGGAATTGTTTTTATATTGAAATAATAAAATGTATTGATTATAAAATGAAGTAAAATGTTAATACAGTACTGTATACATAAAATAGCATTTTTGGGCTGGTGTCCGCTTACCAGGGTTTTTCTGTTTGCATTACTTTTTGGGGCCCTGTGTATATATACAAAACTTTATGATTTATGTTGCAATGAGGGTGGTAGAAAATTAAGGAAATAAATATAAAGGGAATAATTGTCTAAAATTCCATATTAAAAAGACAAACTGTATACACATAACTAATGCCCATAGAATCACCAGATACATTTACACAAACACACCAGGTGAACAAGAGCTATAGCACACATGAGCACACACACACGGTCATGCAGTTCGTCACTTGCCTTGACAGCTGCAGAGACAGCTGCAGTAGCTGCTATACTTAAGCCCTGCTTGCCGAAGTGAAGCATTGTTTCATAGCTGCGCTCTTTAGCTTGAACAATGTAGTCATCGATTTCCTTGAAGCACAACAAAATAAAGGTTAGAGGTTCATGCAGGTAGATTCAGAACAAGATAGCAGAGAAAACTGGGACATAAATCTTTGGTGAGCTGAAAACCTGACTGTCCTTAAACCTGATTTAATATGCCACTACTACATGTACAGGTATGTACTTTTTTGAACATCCCATTCCACATTTAGTTTCCACTTGCTGTTATTATAACCTCCACTCTTCTGGGAAGATGTTCCACTAGATTTTAGAGTGTTGAACACGGTTGAGGTTCACCCATCAGTACAAACCCATGCGTAAGTCTTGAGTGGCCAAATTGGGAACCAGGTCAGAGCTCTGTAGTGGAATCAAGATCTTCCACTTTAACCCATGTAAAGCAAATCTTCATGGAGTTGGCATTGTGTACAGGGGCATCGTCACGCTGAAACGTTTGGGTCTCCGAGTTTAAGTGAGGGGGAAAAATGTAATGCTACTGCATCCAATGGCATTCTATACAATTGTGTGCCTTCAACTTTGGTGTAACAGTTTGAGAAAGAACCACATATGGCTAGGAATAAAAAAAGACAGGTCTCAATCCTTTTGCCCATATAGTGAATTAGCATAAGGACAAACTTACAATTTGTAATTAGAGAAGTATGATGCAGAGCTACATTTGCAAACACTGTCAAATTATAGTCCTCAATTGACACCAACAGGAAGCAAATGATAAAACTTAATTGCATACCTGCTGTGTAAAGTACAGCATGCGAAACACTACACCGTGCTACGCAGGTAGTGACAACTCAAAGTAAAATGTCAAAAAAGAAAGCCACACTGATACCAAGTTCTAATAACGTTAATATAATGTAATATGAAATGATAACACTAATACAATGGATATAAGCCATCAGTGTAAGCAATTAGGGTAAATTAAATGCGCAATTACTCTTTCTTTGGAAGTTAGAAGAGGATGTAGAATCTTTCTGTAGATTACACTGGCTCCTCTGGTGTAGGGAGACACGAGCCAGATCACACAGGCAATCTTGATTTCATAATAGAGGGGAAACCTTCATACACAGACATACAGACACACAAAATTGCATCCTATTAATCAGACGAAATAATTACACGCATTAAAGTGCGTGTTCCAACAGACTGATTTCACACATCCCAAATTAAAAAAAGCAACTTAATTTCATTAAAGGCCAAGATTGCCTTCCTGCATGCCTTGAGCCAGGGCGCACACCACCAAATCCCCGAATCCAAAGACTTGCTTGTTTGGTTTGACACCAATCACGTGCAATCAGGCAAATGAAGCGTTCGAGGCAAGAGAGGTTAATAGGTGTGATTAGTGCGCTGTCAGTCTTACCATGCTACGCTGAGGTCTGTGATGGTTTCCGCTACAGTGTACAGCGCGAACACGATCCAGTACATCATCCAGCGGACCTGCGTTGAAGAGGAACAAATAAGTTGAGGACAAGGAAGAGATTCATAATATACACCTTCATGCTGAAACAAGTATACACACAAAACAGCCTGCACACTTTTTTTCCTCAGGCAGTTTGGATATTAATTTGAGGCCCATTAGGTACAATCTGTTTTTTCCCCACCCACAAGATTTGGTTCATTATGGTTAGGTGGGTTCGAGATTTTAAAGTAGTGCGACTCAGGTGCACAAAGCTTCGCCTCAGGATCTACACTGTATAGACAAAAGTATTGAGACACCTGACTTTTATTGCCATATGTGTTTTTTCTTCAAACTGTTACCACAATGCTGGAGGCACACAAATGTATACGCTGTCTTTGGACGCAGTAGAACTTTGAAACCCAAAACTGTTCCAGCATGGCAATGCCCCTGTGCACAAAGCGAGCTCGATGAAGATATGGTTTACATGGTTTGGAGAAGAAGATCTCAAGTGGCCTGGCCTGATAAAGAGCTTTGACCTCAACCCTACTGAACACCTTTGGAAGGAATGTGAACACAGACTGCACCTCAGACCTCCTCACCTCACCTACATCAGTGCCTGACTTTACTAACACCCTTGTGGCTAATAAACACAAATGTCCACAAGCACAAAATCTAGTGGAACATCTTTCCAGCAGAGTGGAGTGAATTAAAAGTGCAAATTGGCAAAAAATGTGAAATGCGATGCTCAAAAAGCACATACAGTCCTTGTATATTGGCTAAATAATCTTTGGCTAAGGGCAATCCATTGTTTTTTTTTCTGTATTATATCACATTGTTAATATCTTTAAATTTATTTGTATAACTTAGAAGTAAATATGGGATTTCTCATACACTGTACAGATAAATGTTGGTGTATAAAGCTGTTTATCACTAAAGATATGAACACAACCTGAATTAATGCACAACTTGTCAATTCTCAGAATGGCAGTCATCATAGTAGTAGAGTCCAAGTTTGAGAATATTAAAAACCCGGCCTGCTTACAAGCTCTTTTACATTCAGTGTGGGCAGAAGCCTAATCACGCAGAGTGGTTTCCTAACGCAAATCCAATCACACGTTTCTTCCTGGCACGAGATGGAACACAGTGAAGTGTAACAGAAAATCATTACGGCCGTGACTTTAATTTCCATTCCTGTTCTCGTTCTCATTTTCTCTCCGTCCTTGTCATTCCCCCTTGGTGTCTCTCTCGCGCTCTCTCTCTCTCGTTCTCGGTGCGACAGGGCCTGTTTTGTATGCTCTGCCTCGTGTAGCTAGTCTCGGCTCGGAGCAGCGGCAGGCTTTCACAGAGCTCCTTAGCATTTCAATTTCAAAAGGTAGCGCAGATGATCATGTGATCCCCCCGAACCTTGGGCTGAGCCTCTCCGGCATATTAGGTGATATTTTCAGCTTGGCTGAACAAAGTAAAACGAATCCATGTGCAGGCCGCGTCACAAGCCTGACAGGCGGCATCACGTTTAATTGCTGACCTCCTCGTGAACCTGCTCTGGGTTTGAGAATGAACGATGGATTGCATCAGCCCAGGGGAATCGCTGTTGTGTGGCGGTGACAAACTATCAACTGAAATCAGCTCGCCATCATGCAAGAGCACAAAAATAATGCCTGTTCTCCTTTTCATTGCTAACAGCTACAATAAAATTGACCTCAATTAGGTCAAGTGGATTTTTTTACTCGACATAATCCTCCGGACATTCAGCAGTCAGCAATTACCCGGCTTTCATTACAGAGGTATGCAGGATGTAAGCAGAAGCAGAGTGTTCTACCTTACAGGAGGGGGAAATGTGAGAGAACAGTGCTTCGAGAGCTGCAGCTGTGGGCCGCCGTCCAACACAAGCATTCCTTTCCTGTCCAACCCCGCCTGAGGACTCGCACTGACGGCTCCTCTAAAAAGCAGGCTTAGCAACAATCTGTTTCTGCAGCTAGCCTGAGCGTAGAAACACTACACTCTGTCCACACAATCATGAAATATTTTTGGTGTTGACAAACAAAGAAATATTCTTATGCATTAGGAAAACTGTAGCTTAATCGCGAAAGGCCTGAGATTCTGTTAAAACGCCGTTAAACTTCAGAAAAAAAGGAATAAAGAAAAAAACCAACAACACCCGAGCACAAAGCATAATTTGTCTGGGCTATTTTGGACATGATTTGAAGACAGTCTCTGAATTACTGGTCTGCCATTCAGTCTGCTCTGAAAGACAAGCGTGACCGCAGCCAGGCCGTGTTTGGGGAGTTGCAAAAAAAAAATTTGCTTTTGTGGTCGAATGCTCTTTATTCTGTTTTCCAGTGGCAGTTAAATTCGGTCTCCGTTCCATTTGAACACAACATTTTAGGGAATGGCATAAACATCTGTACCCTGAAATTAGGCGTTTTCTCCTTCTGTTAATTTGCATTTAATGCATGACACTGGTGAAGTGAGGCAACTCAAAGCTAATATTATTTGTATTTTTTTGGGTGGGGGTTTCTGACTTCTAAATAAATTAACGTGTGAAGAGAAGCAGTATGACGCCACATTTGTATATAATTTTACATTGATCAGATGACCCCAAAATCCGATTAATAAAAAGATATTTGGAACATGAAAGCAAACATAACCAACAATTTGGAGTACCATAGACTGTATATACATTATATGAATAAAAGCTTGTGGACATTTGATCATAATATTCGTGTGCTTTCTGGACGTCACATTCCATATTTAGTTCCCATTTGCTGTTATAATAATCTCTCTTTTGGGAAGATTTTCCACTAGATTTTGGAGTGTTCTTGAGGAGATTTCAGCCACAAGGGTATTAGTAAATTTAGGTACTGATATAGTTGAGGTGAAAAGGCCAATTCATCCCAAACGTGTTCAATATGGTTGAAGTCAGAGCTCTATGGCAGGCCATTCAAGATCTTCCACTCCAAACCATGTAAGCCATATTTTCATGGAGCTGGCTTAGTGCAGAGGGGCATGGTCTTGCTGGAACAGGTTTGGGTCTCTTAGTTCAAGTGAAGGGAAATTTTCATGATACCACATCCAAAAGACATCCTGTACAATTGCGTGCCTCCAACTTTGTGGTAACAGTTTGGGGAGAAACCACATATGGCTGGAAAAGTCAGGTGTCCCAATACTGTGTCCATATTGTATACAGATGCATCAAATGTAATTTTATTTATATTATATATATATATATATATATATATATATATATATATATA
>JAAIIK010000048.1:1949095-1960635 GCA_014706435.1 Silurus glanis | reverse complement strand
CCCCAATATTTTCTGGATCGTTTGTGCGGTTGAGAACACAGCAATCACGCTCTAGCATGGTTCGATTGCAACTGATTGAACTCGGGATCGATGGAACTGCAGGACGTGAACAAACATGCTGTGTGATGTGGGTCTGGCCAATGAGCGAAAGTTTTGGGAGCAACCGACCTGTCATACAAACCCTTTCTGACTTTTATTTTGGTTCCTTTTATTAAATGTTTTATGAAAAGACCGATATAACCAGCAAAGAAGGCAACGAAGAATCGATTCGTACTTTACAGGACAGATCAACATGTGTTCAGGCGAGTCATTGTGACTCGCAATATGTGCATTTACTTACATATTCTTTGACATTTTTGGTTTTCACCGCTTTGTACGAGTAGTACGCTGGGTACAGGGTTCCGAACAGCAGCCTGAGAAGAAAAAAGAAAAATATATTAGTTTCTTCGCATGACGAATTGCCTGTCAGAAGTGCAAGTGATGGTTATGTTTACACTAAGTGATCCCTTCAGCCAGCCGCTCTGTGTGTCCTGTGCTATTGAGAGCCACCCACTGAATTCCTCCCACTCACTGCGTTCGCAAGATAAACAACAAGCTCCTTCTCACCTCTATGCTGAAAGCAGCTTAAAAAAAACTAGAGAGCGTGAGAAGGAGAGAACAGACAAAGACAAAGAATCTAGAATAATCATGTAAAATGCCTAACATGTAGCATAAGCGCCAGCTAATGTGGTTCAGCCTGTGGCTCAGAATTGGTTGAGCTGATCAGAGATCAGATCCACGTAAAAGAACAGACGGGCTCATTGCCAGACTTTCATCTGAAGACTGCAGCTCCTCAGCCGAATCTCATTTATTGCCTTCCACTCAGCCAAGTTTTCCGGCGGAGCCTGTGGAATAACGCGCTGTGAAATCTTCCAAAAAAAAAAGTGGCCCCTCTGCCCCACCCTGCCCCTTAAAGCTGCGTTCACAAAACATCTTCTAAAGGGGCATATTATAGCTGAATGGGGAATGTTAATTACAGATGGTTCTATACCATCGAAATTCAGAAATGATAATTACAACAGAAACATGCTCACATAAAAAAATAAAAATATTTGTGATGCCTTTTGTTGGATCACAAAATTGCAGTAACGCCACCAATGTTACGATCTACAGCAAAGGAAAAACAGAGTAGCATGTTGGACAAAACTCATCGGGTGTTCTGATACCACACACACACACACACACACTTTTCATTACTAGTATCTACATTTTACACATATTTTAGATTAGAACTGTGCAGAGCCTCATTAACCATTAATTAATCATCATCATCATCATCATCATTAGCAGCATGATCAGTACACTTCATACTTGTAACAGAATCTTGGAAAAGTCACCACAATTAAATACCATCCAAAAAAAAATCTAATCTACACTATATGGTCAAAAGTATTGGGACACGTGACTTGTCCAGCCATAACGGTTTCTTCCCCAAACTGTTACCACAAAGTTCAAAGCACGCAGTTGTATAACATCTAGGAAGATATGCTTTAGGTGGAGTAGACGATCATGAGTGGCCTGCTACATCAGTACCTGACTTTAACAGCCTTGTGGCTGAATGAGCATAAACCCCTACAAGCACACTATTTTAGTCTGTTTGAAAAACAGGGTTAAGCAGAGGATTTTTTATGCATGCAGTGGTGGAGTGGTAAATGGTGAGAGTCAGAAGACAGACAGTGGGGCTTTTGATAAAAATAGAATAAACTCTGTAAATGGGATTTCCTTCCTTTTCTGCTAGTCATCTAACATCAGCCATCATCCCAAATTCCATTCTGGTGCATCCCTATGCTTTCCTTGGCATAAGCGCAAACATTGAACTTGATTGAAACGATTAGCGTAAACATGAACATGTTAATAAGAATAGTTCGAATAAAGGTGAGGTATGGAAGATGACAAAAAAAATAAATTGGATACGCTGGCCTAATGTTAATCTCGGAAGATGTCGAATGTGTGCTTGACTCGGCAGCACCACTACCAGAAATATACCTGGCTGCTCGGAGTGGTCTACAAACACTGGCCTGTCAGTTATACATAAAATGACAATTCTAATGAAATCCGGCCAGTTATAAATATATTCAAATGAATTTATTATAACAAGCTTCTGGACATAAAGGCTCGCTTGTGTTTCTGATGAAACTGCTTCATACTGTCAAGCCGCTGTGGGCGAAATTAGCCCAAACAGCCTCATGATGAAATAGCAGAACAGAACGCGAGGAGCCATGATGATGCATTATGAAATAGATGTTTTCCAAACTGCCTGTAAGACCTTTTGGCACTCGCTGGAGCGAATGCACCACGCTCAGAGGCGAATAAGGAGGAGAAAAAGAGAGAGAGAGAGAGAGAGAGAAAGAGAGAGAGAGAGAGAGAGAGAGAGAGAAAAAGAAAAAACACTTCCACCGTCGTCTGTTTCATGGCCCACATCCACAGATTCACCTTGGCAGCGGTTTATTTAGCTGTTACTATAGAAACAGCAGAGCCGCAGGGATCCTTTCAACGGTGTTTGGTTTCCAGTGCGCACACACACGCACGCACACACTTCCAAACAGCTACGCTGCAATTTGAAGGTTCGGATAACTGCAACTTCCTTTAATATGGTTCCTGGGGTTAATAACGGGCATTTCATTAATTTGACCATTGACCTAATCAGCTTTCAATGAGAATTTATTCCACCTGCATGGCATCTGAATAGAGAGAGGTTTTTAGCAACACACTGCCACCCAAGCGTTTTCTGATCTCTCGCAGATATGTGGCGACACATTTCGACTTTTAATTTCATTTTTGTTCACTGACCACGATCAAAACTGAGCAAAAGTGTTGTCAAAATGAATGACGTCGTTTCAGTTGCAAATGCTTTTCTCTTCGTATGCATGTATGTGGACTAAATGAGCATTTAGACCGAGTGTTACCATAGCAACATAAATCTTTAGAATCCATCCGCAGTATAACTACACAAAAACGCTATGAGGTTCAATACTACAATGAAATGTGAATCCAGCCACACCTGCTGCCTATGCCATCAACCCTCTTGCACATACGTGAGCTCACAGAGACCCATGATGGATTATTGTGGCTCTGTCGGGCAGAACAAAGACGGTAATGCCATCCTTTTAACCCTAACCCATGGCATTATTCGGCCCATAGTTTTATTGTTTACATGAAGGTAAGTTTTGATTAGTTCAGTCATTAAACACAGCTTGTGTTACAAAAACAATCACATGGTTTTACACGAAAGGACCGCAACGTTCATTACCTACATATTATACTCATCTCCGAGCAGTCACAATTGGTGGAGCAATGCAACCTTCACAGCTAAAAGAGCAACTTTAGCCAAATGTTTACTCTTCGGTACATTCTCATCATGCTGAGTGATTCTCATCATCGCTCTGCTCGTTCGCCATCTCTGTGTTTACAGTTAAAACAGAGAGAGAGTACAGGACATAGAAACACATGGCTTTTCAAATGTTATAAAGGGACAAAAGCCACTTCGCTGAAAAACCTGTTCGCTGGACATTTACACGGGAAAACCATAAAATTTAGTAAGCCCCTATTAAGTTATAATATGGAGATGATAAGAATGTTAAGAAAGACAAAAGAAATATGAAGAAATTAATGATTATATTACATATATCATATTATATATATACACATTATACTATATAGCGTACTTTAAATTTCTGTTCACGGTTTGAAAGTGGAGACGCGCGTTTCTTTATCTGTATGACGAGTCCAGGCAAGTAAAACTAAGGTACATGGGAGAAAAATGTTTGGCTGCTCTGCTCTGCCAGGTTATTAAAGTTCATACAGGATACAAAACTAGCAACAAAAAAAAAAAAAAAAAAAAAAAAAAAAAAGCATGTTTCCTGGCAGATTTTATCTTTTCGCTGTCGCTTTATACATTCCAACTATCGCCTTGTCTATCTGTGATTCCTGATACTGTCTTCAAATCATCCCAAGCCTTTTATGGCCTGAATTGTGGATGCGTCTTCAATAATACAAATGTTATACAGGCTGAACTGATTCACAGACATGAAGAGAGTCAGTTAGGGTGAAAGTCATAGCACGCTTCTATTTTCTTAAGCTTGTGGACAGTCAGAACATTTGCGCTTCCAGCTAAAGAAATCAGCAAGAAAGTAAGAGAGCGATACAGTTCAGAAATCTTCATTATTTATATTTATCTGTACATCTTGTTCCATATGCTAAGAGTCTGCAAGCACAATTTCTTTATCAACATTATGAAACCTGTACATCCCTTGTTGATTTTAACATTTTTAAAGAGCTGTAGCATCCAACCAGCCACTAACTTTAGTCTATAAAAACAGACATCTGGCAATAGTCGCAGGCAAGTTCTTGCAAAAGTGTAACATGATAGTAATAAATCTCTATCAATAATGAATCCTCCAGCCCTATGAGAAAGCAGGGAAGGTTCAATACAATATCTGTGAGAGAGAGAGAGAGAGAGTCACGTCAGGTGAGAATTGAGAAGGCGTTTTCTGGCTTGTTCAGTGATTTCTGGTGTAAATGGGATTGAGAATGAAGTGGAATGAAATGGAAAACTAACAACAAAGGGTGTATAACCCTACATTCCACAGAGGCTGGCTGAAGAAAGAGAAATGAAAATGAACATGGTCCAAACAGAGAGTGGTCGATTCTAAACTGAGGAAGAGCTACAGGAAGTTGTAGACTAAACAGGATGACATGAGTAAAATGGAAAGGAAAAGCTGGTAGGGTGGTATTTAGTTTGTTGGTTTCTATTCCAGGTTGTTCAAGCATTTCTATCCTGACATGGGAGTGGTCTCTTCTGGGATGACCCCATCTTAATTCACAGGTTCATGAGCTTTCACTGAATTTTTAATGTTCAGGAGGAGAAAAAAAAAAAAAAAAAAAAAAAAAAAAGACAAATCAAAAAACAACAGTCTTCACAGTGACCAAATCTTAACCCAATTCAACATCTATGGAAGAAACACCAAGTGAGGAAACATTTATTCAGCAGAATCAAGTTTCACCTTTGTTGCACGAAGCTGTTCTTGCAGTTCATCACAATCTTACTTACTAAAGCACTTTGAGTTTTTCTTTAATTGGTCATGTCTACAGCTACAGTGGCTTGTTCCACAATGAAGATACAGCAGACAAAAACAGCAGTATAAAAGGATGGAGTACAAAAACTACCCACACAGGATAGACGGCTTGTTTTTGCTTCAAGATTTCCAGTGCGATTTCAGCAACATCACAGCCAGAGATCAGGTCCAGACAGTTCCCAGCTAATGAGAGTGTTTAGCAGTGCTCCAAGTGAAATGTGGCTTAAAGTAATTTGGGAGACACACCGAGCTGTTCCCTCAGAGAAGGATCCCACCAAGGTTCTCGAAATGTTTCCATATAAACAGAAAAGCGTAGATTACTGTGTTTTGCAGAAATATTTTTGTAAACAAAAACTGTTGTTTTAAATAAACAACAGTTTTTGTTTAAATAAAGTCTTAAAAAATATGTAAACAAAGACAAATAATAAAAATAAGAGACAAAGACACGCATAAATTTTCTATATACAGAACCATGATTTCCGTGGAAGTCTGACAAGCCGTATCTGAACAGAGATATTTTATTTTACTTCTAAGCAATGTATGATTGGCAAAATTAAAAACATTTGCCTAAATGATTGTGTACCAGTTCCTTTATGGAGTGACAATCAACATGGACATGCACACCATGAAAAGTCCATTAAGCAACCGTTATATCAAACGCTATACGCTCCTATACCTGTGTTTATATACACTATATAGAGAACAGTACTGGGACACTGGACTTTTCCAGCCATATGCGTTTCTTCCTCAAACTTATCACTAAGTTGGAGTGATGCGAATTTTCCACTCACTGGAACTCGGAGACTCAAACATGTTCCAGCATGACAATGTTCCTGTCCACCAAGCAATTTTGTCCTCTCATATTAATGTTTTTTTCAAATGTGTGTCAGTGACTGGTGTTAAGTCACAAAAGAACTCCAGATAAACAAATGCGCCTCACATTGCTGGTTCATTCCCAGCGAGACGGACAAGCTTTTCTCTCTGGAGTCTCGGCTCGGGAAGAAACAGATCCTACCCTGCGACTTCTTGAAACGATTTCAGAACACAACCTTACCGTGTGCAGCTGAAAAAATACGCCTGTTAGATGGACCTTGACTTTCTGTTTTAGGTCAACTCAGAGTTTCCTGCTAAGAAACACTGGAGTGCTCCACCCACTCAGCCTAAGCCAGATGGAGGCTTGTAACGAAGTGAAGCTACTAGAGCCAAAGTGCCTCTGCTCCAACATCTGGTTCAGCTCACAAACCTGGACCTGTTTTTTTCCCCTAAAAAGGCAAAAGAGTAACAAAAGAAAGCAGAGCTCTTCCCCCGCTTTACATTTCTTTACAACACACATGGCTAAGCATAAGTCAAATTCTAGGCTATGTCTTAATTGGGAATCCTGCATGCTAAACAAGTGGATGTCTGTAATAAAAGGTACTATTCTGAGAGTGTGCGTGAAGAGAGGTTGGAAACATGCAAAACTTTGTTGCGCTGAGTGGGAGTCGATGGTGCAAAAAGTGTAGCTTAACCTGAATGTGTTTTTGCAAAGTGTAAAGAAACCAGCAAACGAACTTCAAGTTTCACTCCTGGTCATCAACTACATACAGAAGATGCTTCAAGCCTTCTTTCAAAACCTCTTGTATAACTCTGCTTAAAAAAAAAAAAAAAAAGAAAAACATTGAATTTGTCATACAAATGTCCTGGAGCATCTGGGGAGCTGGCATTTCCAGCCAGTGCATCGCAAGAAACAGGTCTGACTGAACATTACAAAAGGAAGGAAACAAAAGGTAATGCAGTTAGAAGTTCGAGCTGATGAGCACCTTCAATGATTCAGAGTGGAAACAATGCCATCGGTCCTGTTCTTGTTTGGCACCACCGTTTAAACATTGAACGAGAAGAGGAGCGTACGTTCAGGACAACGCAAACATATGACTTCGTTTGACACGAAACCAGTCCAAAATGACAATGATACTGTTGGGGTAAAATCCGTATCTCTGAAAAACAATAGCACGAGCACCAAAACCAGCCTGAGAGTTTTAAATTAATAATATTCAAACTTGAAGGGAAGCAACCAAAAACACTAGATAATGTAGATTTGCACTACAAAGAGCAGCACACATTTGGTGTTTGGACCCCTAATAATAAAATCTTTGACCGCAACAAGACGTCTGTAAAGACTGTCTGCACATCCCTCAGGGGAAACGTCCACTCTAATCCGGATTAATCTGCAAGTGCATATTTCTCTCTACGCTTCTGTCCGTACAGAGACGCCACTTATATTCAGTGCTCTCTCTAAGTGGATAAAGAGGAAGGTTGTTGTGTTGTAATGAAGTGTGGACCACCAAAAATCAGACCTATTCAGAGACGATGTATTTTTTTTTTCTTTTTTTTTTTTTTTATAAATCATGTGACCCCTTCAAATCAAAACAAACAAGATGGGAGACGATGTTCTACTGCAGTTATTTGAAAAACCAACGTCACTTTGTACCCTCCGATCGCCAACTACTCCACCTCCTCATCTGTCCATCTGGGGGTTAAAAAAAAAAAAACCTAAAGAGCTCCTCGAAATCACTTCATCGAGCTAAAGAGACGGAAAATAAATAAACGCCTGAAATGTGCAGTGGTCAAAGTTTTCAGACTTCTCAGTGTAGACAAGCAAGCAGAAAACTATGGAAAACAGACCAGAAAATAAGCCATCTTTTGATCTATACAGATGAATATGGACTTAAACTAATAATACAAAAGGGAGTAGGTGAAGAGAAATGAGGGAAAACGAAGATACGGTATAAAAGTAGAAAGAGCAGCAAATGGCCTTACATAGTCCGTCAAAAAGAAAGATAATGCGAGTTCCGCGACCTGTGCTTATAATAAGAAGAGGAAGAAGCGGCAGCAAATCTGGCAACCGTGAGCTATATTGACTTTGTATTTTGGTGCAAACAAGATTTACTTCACATACTTAAAATCTTTGCATGAACACATCTGAGACGTGCACAAAATCCATAGAAAAGTGGGGTTTAGTCAAAGGTCTTATAAAATGTACAGATCCCGGGCATATCGCTATGCACAAAAATAATAAAAAAAAATATTCGTTGTTAATTACACACTTGCAAGCACTTAAATCTGATATAACATCAGTTCCTGATTTTAAAAAAAGCACATACGAATCTAAAGTGTGTCTTTTCTCCCACACACACACACAAAGCTGTATTCATTTACATGAACATTTATGGTATTTAGCTGACGCCCATATGAGCCATAAACAATCCATCAACTCCGGGGCAACACACACACACACACACACACACAGGGTTAACCCTAACCAGGACATTATTGCTCCTTGTTCCTGGAAACAAACAATAAGTTATACCAGGGGTTGCCATGACACAGGGATGAGTAACATTCACACTAGTCAGAGTCTTGTGATGCCTCTCTATGGCCTTCAAGAGCAAGGTGTTTTGGGTTCTGGTGGAACATTTCACCTAATCCAAGTGTAATCTGACCTAACAGGGCATTTGTTAAGTAAAACGCCAGGATTATGTCGATGTTGTATAAATGGACAACACACCCAGGTCTGCTAACAAAGTACGCACAAAGCCTAGCCTTGTGGCTTTCTTTTCATACCTCCTTCCAAGCTCACTGTTTCGGGCTAGCAAGAAGGCAAATATGGTTTCCATTCGTTTTAGATGAATACAAGGGTCTCTGATAGAGGAATGAGGTAGAGGTGGATCTCAGGCTTTTGTACTGATCACATAGAAGCTTCTAGTGAGGAGGTGAAGATAAAAAAAAAAGGAGTATGAATGTTGAAATGAGACAGGACTTACACCACGGCCCTCGAGATGATCCACGACACCATGTTCCGTCCAGGCCGCAGGAGCGCATGAGAAGGCAGAATCCGGCCCGGTTACAGCACCACAGCCAGCTAGGCTAAACTACGCTAAGCTAAAGCCGTTAGCTCCGAGCTCTATGCTAACACGCACCGCGGTTTCAACTTTCTACAACGAAGTCCAACGGGTGACTTTCAGCTCCTGCGATACGTTCTCTGGAAAATAACAAACAAAAAATAATCCCTACATCTCCCGAGCCGCCGGCAAACAGCAGGAGGAGGAAACACCGAACAAATATGGCGCCTGTATACAGAACTGGGCTGGATCACAGCGCGCGACCTAACCGACACCGTTTTTCTGGGCGGAACACGCTCGCGCGGCAAGGTGCACGCGCTGACTTCACGATCCCTTCTGATTTCCCTGACCACGCCTTTGGAGCTACGTGATTGGTCGGTATAAATGTATGCGCAAAAATATTGCATAGCGATTGGTTGGAAGCCTTGTCCATCAAACAGTGTTATTCCCCTGTCAACTAAATTTGCTTTATATACAAGGACAAGGTGTGTACAAACCTTTGATTGGTACTGTATATTTTATATTAATATTATATTATATTATTCATTACTTTTATATTATTTATATTATAATTAGAGTTATACAGTGTTATTCTATATATAATATTAATATTATATATACAGTACCAGTCAAAGGTTTGTATACACACACACACACACACACACACACACACACACACACACACACACACACACAGGCATAGCATACACATTGCCTGTCAGAAATTTAGAAACACCTACTGATTTATATTTTTTTTTAGAGACAATGCGAGTTCTTTTTATATATACTGTATATTTGTTATGTTTCTCCAAACATTCAGCTGAAATACTTTGCCATTCCTTTAGTAAATCTTGCCAAAGGTGTTCTTCACTAGTTGAATATTTCTTTCTTGGTGATCCCAGACAAAGAAATCACACACTGGTTATCACATTGTCTATCCCACTCTCTCAAAGCTCCACCGCTATTGACAGCCTGGAAATCATATCCAAAAAAACAAATTCTCTATGAGCACTATAACTCAAAAGAGGTTTTCAGCAATTTCGAAAGAGACCCAGGCTATAAAAAAGTACACCAAGGAAGTCCTATAACAGGTACATTCTCCCCTCAACTTCACCAGCATCCCCAGGCTTGTGCTTGGAGGAGAATCGAATCAAATCTTGTTATTCACTGCTGCTGGTTCTTTATTCTCTGTCATAACTATGAGAGGACAAAATCCACTTTGCCTTCAACTTGTGTACCTACAAAAGAGAAGAAAGGAAGATGGGCTTTAGCACCACATGTGACATGTGGTCACTTAGAGAACAGCACAATGTTGGATTGGCTTTCTTCAGCACCAGATGGATTCTAATGTCTTTTCAATGACATTCCCCATTAAAGTGCTGGCCAAATTCATCACAGCATATCTTTTTAATTTGATCTACTCTCCAAATAATAAAACATGCAACAGTCCTAAGGGTCTTTGCTTAGCCCTTTAAAAATTACCTTAGTTAAATGGGAGAAATGGGCGAATTTCCTGTTTCAAAAATCTTGTTGTTAGGATGTATCGCATCATCAGCCCAGTTTCAGCACCATCACCTCACACCTAACCTCTTCACCGGAACCCTTCAGAAAAGCATATTCATGCAGCCTCAGCCTCCGTGATCCCTCCAAGCCTTTTATATTGGCAGTGGATGCTGATTCCCTGAGCATTGTTTAACTTACAATTTGGATTTGTTTGCCAACTCTTCAAACAAAACCTTGTATACTTGTTTTTTTGTGTGCCTGAAAACCATATAGAACCAAAAAAGGAATATGCTATCAAAATAAAATGCATGTCATATCAAATTAGACATTTGATGACAAGCATTTGGGACACCTGACTTTTCCAGCTATATGTGATTCTTCCCCAAACTGTTTCCATAAAGCTGAAATAGTTGTATAGAACATTTTCCCTTCACTTGAGCAATGAGACCCAAACCACCAGCATGGTGTACAAAGCCAGCTCCATGAAGCTTTACTTTTCAGAAATTGTAGTGGAAGATCTTGAGTGGTCTGCTATAGAGCTCTGACTTCCCACGTTTGGCCTCGTCACCTCACCTACATCAGTACCTGACTTTACTAACATCCTTGTAGCTGAATGAGCACAAATCTCCACAAGCACACTCCAAAATCTAGTGGAACATCTTCCCAGAAGAATGGAGGTTATTATAACAGGAAATGAGGACTAAATGTGGAATGGGACGTTCAAAAAATCACATACGACTCTTATGCTAAGGTGTTCACAAACATATCAGCTGTATAGAAATAAAATAATGGATCTTATGATCTGTGAATCCACTCATGTATTTGCATATACTTTGTACCTCTAGCTAAAGCTAGAGCTTTTGTGTAGCTAGATGAATATTCTATATGTTTTTTTAGTGCACTTGATAATCAGATATTTGTCGGCTGTGGTTTTTCTGACATCTCGTGTTATTATTCATGGGTAATTCCTTCCCTGCTTCCAATGTTCATTGTAGAATTACACACACACACACACACACACACACACACACACACACACACACAC
>JAAIIK010000048.1:1928966-1943507 GCA_014706435.1 Silurus glanis | reverse complement strand
TCGTGTAGTACAGTGTAGTGTAGAGCAGTATATTGTAGAGCAGTGTAGTGTAGTATAGTGTAGAGCAGTGTAATGTAGTATAGTGTAGTGCGGTGTAGTGCGCGGCGGAGGGATACTCGAGTTGCGCTTGGCGGTGACGCGTCTCTGAGCGTTTCAGTGTGGCGGATTGTAAGAAGCTGCTGTTTGCGGGCGGAGGCTGAAGGAAATTTAAATCCCCCTCCGGCTCGCAGTCGACGCGCAAAAAAAGGACGAAATTCTCGCCTTTTCTTTCTTTTTCCTTTCTTCCTTTTTTCTTTTTTTTTTCTTTTTTTTTCTCTTTTGTTCAGCTCGCCGGTTCCTCCCGTAGTCAATGTCCAAACGGTAGGGCGTCGGCGCTGAAGTTTGCGAGGGGTTTTGTGGCTCTCTCTGTGTGCCTGAACGGGCCCATGGCGGCGGCTGCGGCGGCGGTGGTGGAAGCGCGGCCCGAGCTGGTCGGGAAGCGGTTCCTGTGCGTGAGCGGAGACGCGCCGCCGGAGCTGGCGGAGATCGCGCGCTGGCCGTGGCGCGTCGGGGTGATCCGCGCCGTGAGCCACCGCGACACCGACAATCCCGAACTCACGGTAAGAGAAACCCGGGGGTGCGCTGTCATTCACCTCGCCGAGGAACTCACACACACACACACACACACACACACACACACACACACACACACACACACACACACACATTTATATATTCTTGAAGACCATTTCTACTCAGGTTCTCCTCTCAAAGCCGGTTCTGTACTACGCTGTTTTGGTGTTTACACTAAAAAAACAACAACATTTCATTCACATTTCTGTGAACGGTTGTCATTTGTATTTCTTTTGTAGAAAAAAAAAAATCTCTACAAACAAACAAAACAAACAAACAAATAAACAAACAAACAAACAAATATCAGGCCCTGCTCTGTGCTGTAACTATGCAGTTGTTACTTGCCAGCCAGGTAGAGATCTAACAGATGTTTCCAGCTGTAAAAAAAAAAAAAAAAAAAAGCAAAATTTTCACATTTTCCATTAATGGAAATGTTTATTAGGTTTATTATAATTTTTTTACCCCATTGCCTGAAATGAAATTGTTGTGGGAAAAAGCCCTGAATATGTGCTGTGCTTCAACAAGTCAATACACAGAGGCATGTGTACATTGAGTTTGTGTTTATTAACAGTCTTCCAGCACACAAGTGTGGGGTTTTTATAGTGCTGAGACGACAGGACACAATCCTAGAGAGGGGCTTTTATGCTCATTTTATAATCCTAATCCTAATTTTATCATTTTTTCCCCCCAATTGTTTGATTCTAATTCTGGGCAAATGTCTAATCACGCGAGACACTCAGCAATCGGACGTCCACACGACCAACCGTGGCGTCTTTTGTTCTCATCTCTGGTCCCACGACACTTCACATCGCAATAGACACGTTTCGGTTCCAGTGTTAAAGCGTGCGGCGGTACCTTTTGTTCACCCCCCCCGAGACAAATAACGAGACCTAAAGACAAACATTTCTCGCTCGGCTGTAAGATGGACGAGAGACGGTCCGGTCGACCTTTTAGGTTCCTTCACAGGCAGACTAGACATGCAGAGGTTCAGGAGACAGCGCCGGAGTCCTTCTCAATTTGGACGGAGATGAATGGAGCAGACCGTGCCATTGTGTTACACCACTCTATGTATATGTGTGGGTATGTGTGTGTGTGTGTGTGTGTGTGTGTGTGTGTGTGTGTGTGTGTGTACAGTGTGCTGCTAGTTTGTTTTCAGGGATGTGGCCCGAGGTCAGCTGCATTCACTGTAATCAGCAGAAACCGGGCACAGGAACGAATTTTCCATGCTCGACAGCCAAATTGGAGAGGTGCAAACGCACACTCTGGCATCCTGTACTCTTAAACCAGCGGTACATTGGTGTGGGGGTGGGGGGGTGTTTTCACATCGAACCATTCGTGAACGTGCGCCGAATGCTGGAAATGTTGGATCTGTCAGATATAAATTGCAGGGAAAAAGAGAAAGATGACTGCAGTAGGACTAGAAAATGATTCTCAATCTCTAAATCCTTTACACACACACACACACACACACACACACACACACACACACGTAACAGTTCCCTTGGTGGCATCATATGAGCTCATTTTTTTAACGCTAGTTTCAAAATCTAGCTTATAACCATGCAATAACTCTCGTATAACTGCACCAGTTGGCGTTTTTTTGCCTTGCGAATTTTCCGCGCCGGATTTCGTGCAGGAATTCTCAAAGCTAATGAAAATCGTAAGCAGAGCACAATGGCTCCGATTGTAAATATTTGTGTAAATTGTAAATAACAGCTATCTGCGCTCGGTCACAGAGGAGGCAGCAACTGCTGGTTAAGTGCTGGAAGTGGGCATGTGATTTGTGGCTTAAGAAAACAGGCTGTAACACGAGCCCATGGCGGTCATTCCAGTCCCTCCCCCACTGCACCACAACATAAAGCCTGCTATGTTCAGGAGCTCTCCAGCATCCATCTGAACCCATGCTGCAAGTTAGCCTGCAGAGACTTCGCTCTTTGTTCGTCCGCCTCGCGTACACAAGCTATTACCTTTGATACAGCGCTTCACCCCGAACGCTCGCGCGCTTTTTTCCGAGCACAGCGGCTCGTAAAAAACACCGCCGTCTTCAGGAACACTTCGCGGTCTTAATTACGAGCTGACGGGAAGCCGTCGCTATCGTAAAAGCGGTACCCCGGAGATGCGAGCGTTATCAGCTCGGAGAGATTTACAGCCGAGCGGACGACACACATAAGCTTCGACCTCAACGCAAATTCTAATCAAGCTGTCTCTCGTGCAATCAAGGGACAATCAGTTCAGTCTTCCAACACAAATCAGGTTTATAAACTGTAAGAATCTCAATATCAGGGGAACATCTGTAATCATTCCCCAGCAGAAAAAACGACCCCCCCCCCGAGGAACCAGATATCAGACGGATGTATTTTCGACGAACCCGAATATTCCAGTCACGTGGTCATACGATCGTTCTTCGTTCACAGCCTGAAAGTCCACGCAGGAGAAAGTTTCAGGTTTCAAGTTTTACTGGTGATGTGTGCAGAAGTCAGTGGCAGTTTGTGCAACGCTTAAAGAAGACGGCAAATATAAAACGCTAAAAGAGGAAATATAAAGAAAATATGAAGGATTAAGTGTACAAGGAGAATGTAGATTTTACAGTAGGTAGCGTGCAAGTGAGATGCAGTAATGCCGAGTGCAATGGTATTAAGAGATCGGAGAACTGTGCCGTCCCAGTGTGTGAACAGATTCAGTGCAACAATATGTATGAAATGTACGACAGAGTCAGTCGGCAGACTCAGAGAGGCACAATCATAATCACAGCAAGTCGCAAGAAGCAGCCGGGTTTTATTTTATTGCTTTTTTTTTTTTTTTTTTGCAACCCTGTAGTGGTATAAGTCAAGTCAAGTCAAGTTTATTTCTATAGCGCTTTTCACAACAGACATTGTCTCAAAGCAGCTTTACAGAATTTAACAGTTAAGGTGAACGATGTGTGTTTATCCCTGATGAGCAGGGAGACCGTGGCAAGGAGAAACTCCCTGAGATGTTATGAGGAAAAAACCTTGAGAGGAACCAGACTCAGAAGGGGAACCCATCCTCATCTGGACATAAGTAGGGCAGGATGACTGCTACACTACAATTAGCAGCATCCGAAGAAATGTTTGTGTATAAAACATCAGACGATGGACATCGGACGTGAAATCGCGAAGAAGCTCCTGTAAAAGTAGAGCTTACTCCATGACCCGTATGCAAAATGAATCCTGTGCAAATATGGGGTTTATTGAGGCAACAGAATTAGAAAACAAAACACAACAGCATTTATGTAGCTAGAAAATGTAGCTGATAATATGGAGATATAAAGATGTTTTGTAATTTTTCGCCGGTGGTTTATGGGTTGACGTTTCCAAATACAGTACGGCTGGCTTTCTCACCTAGAGGTGGTTCTTCTCGGACAAAACTGTTTGGACAAAATGTGAGGCGAACAATTGTCTTTTCGGCAGACTCGCTTATCCAGAGAGACTCGCGTCTATCTCATTATATATACGTGGTGCGTAAGAAATAACAGTCCGTGGGGAAGCACAATGCTCCCTGTGAATTTAAATGGACCAAACGAAGTATCGAGGCAAAGAATTCGCATCCAAATTACTCGATGAATCGTTTCATCCCTACACACAATCTTCAGAGCCAAGGACCAATGCCTTAACCACTAAGCTACCACCTACCTACCATCTCCCTGGATTTGCTAGTATTACATTTTCCCTTTCAGTGAACTAGGAGACCCAAACCTGTACCAGCATTGCAATACTCGTGCACAATACCAGATCCATGAAGATATGCTTTAAATGGGAGTGAAAGATCTGCTGTAGAGATCTGACCTCAACCCTATTATACATCAAATGCTGACTGCACCCCAGACCTCCTTACCCCAAAACCTAGTGGAACACCTTTCCCAGAAGAGTGGAGCTTATTATAACAGCAAACGAGGACTAAATGTTGAGTGGGATGTTCAAAATGCTCAAATGAATATTCCATATATTATAAAGCTACATATTTCATTGTCAGCATTAAATAATCGCTTTTGACATGCGTCGTTAGGCGTCGGAGCCTCGGCATTGGAGCAGCTTGACTTCGCTCGCCTCCCGAGTTAAATACGAGTTTCACTCGCGAACAGCACGTGCGGAGGAAGTGTTGGCGTATTTACTTTTACTTACGAAAAAAAACCCGTACATTCACTTCTATAACCATTAAAGCAGACTTATAGAATCCTAAAGCAAATTTAGCATTTATTATAGAAACATATCAGGCAGGGAATGTGGAGGGTTATATACAGGTAGTCCCCGACTTACGACACGTCATGACCCAGCCTACCCAGGAGTCATAAAGACGCACGTTTCAGAGTAAAAAGGAAAGAGACAAGATCGATACTTGGGCTTCGAAACACCAAAAACATAAATAAATACGCGCTCTAACACCAAGACAGCTGAACTCTGTCAACCGCTGGCGAGAGTAAGGCATGTCACATGGCGCGAGATTCGTACATCCCGGCAGCGTCCCAACGTATCGTACAGAAATTAAATATATATACAGTATATATATATTTAATTATGTTCTACACGTGTTTTTCTAATTTATAGAAATTTTCTACATTCGTAACCTTTTTCACGTCAGGTACCAGGACGCATTAAGAAGCAAAAACCTTATAACAGATGAGGACCTGCGACTAAATTTGTCTTGCTGTGTGTACATGAAGCATCCCGAATTGAATAGAGCGGGAAAAACATTCCAGCCACACACTCCGAATCACTTTAATCGCTCAGTACTAAATGTCAGGACGTGGTCTTTCCCCCCCCCCGGACCCGAAGGCTTTGTTTTTGCAGCAGCGTGACCGTCACCGAAAGCTCGGTGCCTGCTGCATGTGTCAACACCATGACACTGACAGGCCACTTTTTCCCAGAATTTGATCTGGCTGACCTAAAGTGACCTGCTTCATGTAGTGTCTTTCTCTCTCTCACGCTCTCTCTTTCTCTCTCTCTCTCTTCTCTCTCCTGGAAACACCCTGTTTCAGCTGGACCCCGGCCGGGAACACAGACCTGGCGTGAGGAATTTTGCAGTCAGGCCCGAGAACAATAGCGCAGTCATGTTTGTTCTAGCCAAGTTATTTTCCAGCGGCTTGCAGCCCTGGCAGACTCCAGGCTCCAGCTTTTCCAGTTCGACTCGACTTAAAATTCGTCAGAGGATCGGCGTCGGTCGTTCGGCCACTTCTGTTAAGTTATGGGTAATCAGCTCTTATTCTGTCGCTCGGCAGATTATGCAAATCGGAGTGAACGCGTTTCGCAGTCCTGAAGGAAGATCTCCCGTTAGGTGCAGCGGAGAAAAGCTTTCATTAAGAGCAGGTCGTTCTCCAGCGACTGCGTCCCATGGCAACAGCAGCCGAGGCGTACGAATGACGAAGCCGGCGTGTCGAACAGACTCGCGGTTAACCCTCGGAGTGCCGCGGAGGAGACGCCGTGCCACGCCGGTACAATCTGTCTTCACGCTGCTGCACGCACACTAAAGCTGGAAGTGTAGCAGACAAAAGATTTCTTGTAGCCAAGGAGATTTATAGAGGAACAATGGTCTTCTCGCATAGTAATAAACCAGGACTGAATGTGGCAGGTAGTGTAAAAAGAGCCGGACCTTCGAGTTCACTTAATGTGCTTTGGAGGATAAGTTGACTCCAAGTAGCTCAGGATAATACCAACAAGTCCGTCCTACTGTCTGATTAAATGCAGTGAAGGCTAATAAGTGCTTCCTCAGAGGCGCCACTTAGAAGAAAGTTGCTATCTGCCCTCTTCCACATACACGAGTTCACAGACCTCTCTGATTGGCCAGTGTCGCTATGATTGACAAGGAAAGATTTAGCTTCCACCGCTCCAGATTTCAGAATTTATCATCTATCAAAGATTGGACGAACTCTGTTCTCAGGGTGTCTGTAGAGATTTAAAATATTTCAGACCTTAAAAAGTCCTAAATTCGCTGTTCTAGGTCTTAGTTTTAAATAGGTCCTAATTTTTACCGATGTCCCTGCAACGCTGCCTCTAATGCTCGTCGAAATGCTCCCGCAGCACTCTTTGTTTTGTTTTTTGCTAGTTTCAGTTGTGTTTGCCTTCTTTCTTTCGCCAGTCCGACTAAAAGATTCGCTGTAATACGATTACGAACGAGACCAACACGCAACAGCCAATCAGCTTTCTGTTTTCTGTAGACGTACGTGTTTACTGTCAGGCAGTGGCGCTCCGGTTAATATACATCTAGAGTTATTCGTACATTATACACTCGTTTATTTGCACTCAATTTGTTTTTTAGTTTGTTGCTTTGACTTTATGTAAAATCCTGAAAAGGGACGAGGGCTGCAAATTAGCTTTATGCTATATGCGCTATGTACACGGCATCGGTTGCCAGTGTGTGACAATTTCAATCAAATAAATGTAATAAATGAATAATACCGCTGCTCAATCGTGCCAGTATAACGCGAATAGGGATTATTCTATTAACCACATTTTTTTTTGACGGTACTCGACTCGATTTCCCACACAACTGTCTGTAGGTTGTAGACTGAGTCCCACTCAGAAGATCATGGACGCCCACGTAAATTTGTGACTGTGGTGATTATTGATTAGAAATGACATCTAGAACAGCTCAGCTAGCTGACAAACATCTGCTCTAATCATGTTAACAATAAGGCACGATTATGTCACAGAAAACGACACTGTATCGGGACCACCATTTCGTTTGGACGTGGTGTTTCCTCACTACGTGAATATGCAAGTTTATGGACCATCAAATTACACGCTTTCTGAACATCCCATTCCACATTGAGTCTCCATGTGCTGGTATAAAAACCTCCACTCTTCTGGGAAGATGTTCCACTAGATTTTGGAGTGTCGTGATGGTGGTGATTTGTGCCCCTTCAGTAACAAGGGTGTTAGTAAAGTCAGGTCAAGGTGAGCTGAGTTGGTCTGGGGTGCAGTCAGCGTTCCAGCTCATCGCAAAGGTGTTCAGTAGGGTTGAGGTCCGAGTTCTATAGCGGCAGATCTTCCACTCCAAACCATTCAAAGCATATATTCATGGAGCTGGACATCCTATACAATTGGAAGGTATAGATTCAGGTGTCCCAATACTTTTGTTCATATATAATATATCAAACAAACGAACAGTAACGAATGAGGAGGTTTTTTTTAGCTTTTTTAATCAGAGTCTTGCTGCTTGACCCCTCGGTGTGAACATCCATGTTAATGTAACTTGATGCAACCCGATAGCAGGAACATCTGTTATACTTAGCAACAGAGCGAAGATCCGCACGGAACGTCGCCAGTCAGCCGAGCACCGCGATTAACAAGCCCGGATTTAGGCTATATACGTTTCGCCCGTTCTCTCTAATCACGTCACTTCCTGCGTGCCTCTTTCCGTTCTATCGCTCCACGCGGTTTCTCTGCTTTTCCGGCCCCTTGGCCTGAGGGAGCGAACGATGAGATGAGCCACGAAACACAAACACCGTTAGTCATCGCTCTCTGGAGGTGGACTGGACATGTGAGCCAGCGCAGACCTCCAAACCCCATCCCTTTGTACTGATCCAGCTCTGCTTTTGTTGAACACGGCCCTAAGCGAAACCAGATGGCTTTCGTTTTTTTTTTTTTTTTTTTGGACCGTACCGTATATGCGTTTTTTCGCCGCATACTTTCACAAATCAAATAAATGGACTGTTACCCCGAGGGGCTTCGCTCAGGCGCAGCTTGGCAGCGTCTCAAAACGACTCCTGCGCCCCCTTTCTCTCTCTCGATTTCTCTCTCTTTCTCCGAGGTGGTGGCAGGGTCGGTATTCGGCCGAGCCTGTCGGAATGCGCCCGAAATTCAATTGCGCTCCCAGAACAAGTCAACTCTTGTTACCCTCCGCGAAAAAGGTAGCAGAGCAACAGGCGAGTCCTTGCCCGAGCATCCCGGCTCGAAGCGTCACGAGTGCGTCCCGGTTACGTAGGGGGGGGGGATACGGGGCTCAAGCACAGGCAGGAAATAGAACGAGAAGGCGTAGTAATCTCGTCCGGGCCTCATGTCGTACATTTTATCACCGTCGTCTACACGCATGTCGATGAGCTGTCTTCATTTCTCGCACGAGCATCTGCCCGGTTTCGGGGGGGTGGGGGAATGCGTGAGAAGCACATCTGGGGAACAAACGAGCGAGACAGAAAGAGTGTGTGTGAGCTAGTGTGAGGGAGAGAGAGAGAGAAAGAGAGCTTGTTTTGACTCTTTTGTCACATTGTCGTGGCTGCGTGGCTGTTTAGCAGGATCTCAGAAAGTCTGTCGAGCGCCTCTGTTTAATTCCTTTCGCTGTGCCCGAGGCTAAGAAAGCGACCGAGCCGCGGTTCCGCGACACACCTTGAAAGAGGGGCCCAGTGGGAGGCATGTACACGACTGGGAGTTGAAACAGACTCTTCACACACACACACACACACACACACACACACACACACGAATGCGGTCATGTCTGTATTCCATCCCAGCGTGCAAGCCATCTGATGTAGCTGCTGCACTTTGGACCGACCGAAAGAAGAAAAAACCTCCAGGGAAATCCGAGAGCAATTATTGCAAACAGAGGATCGTCTCAAGACGTTCTGCGTCTGTTTATCGCATCATCGGTCTGTCAATAAGGCCCTCAAGAAACCGTCCGTGCTAATGTTAAGTTTGACATCTGTATTTTTCCGCCCGGCTGAATCGGTTTTTGTTAACCGATTCGCGATTCTCTTTTCGGGCCACATCTCCGAAACCACTCGCTCGCACTTGGCGACTTGTTTGCGTCACCTGTTCGAAGTCCTCAAGGCTGATCTCGCCCCGACCGAGAGTGAATCTGTAACACAAGGGCAAGGTTACTGCCCCGGCTCGAAAAGCTCAAACCCCCCCCCCCCCAACTCCTACGGACGCCATTGATTGGTTCCATACAGTGGAAACTTGACCTTCTGCAGATGTTTGAGGCTCTGCCAAAGCACCCACCAGAAAGCTTTCTCCTTGTTATGTCGACTCAGGGATTCATCAGTCTTAGCTGTCCCCCCCCCCCCCCCACAAAAAAAAAGAAAGAAAAACATACAGTCAGGGAAGAGACGTGTAAAATGAGCGCGGCTGATAGACTGATAGACTGATAGCTCGCCCATATTCTTATGCAAATGATATGTCTTTTTTCTTCCGAAAATGATTTTCGAGAGCGGGCCTCGCAGTGCACCGTGATTTATGCTTGAAGGAAATGCTGGGGAGGTTTCTTCATTAAAACGAAAGCACCTCCCAGCAGGCTTCCCAAGGGGTATGAAAATGCCTCAGGTCTCAGCAGGGAAAAAGGCCCAGAAACAAACGGACTCCGATTTACAAATGAGCTTTCTGTTAGAGAGAAACAACGGTCGGCTCATGAATACCAGCGTTATACCTGCACATCTACACGACACATAGTGTATTCTTTTCTAAAGGCTGTATATGCAGGATTGGGTATTTCTGGGGAACATAGTCAATACTGGGATTTAGTAATTAGCTATTTAGTAAATAGCATGAAATTTCCCCCCTCACTTGAACTAGGAGGCCCAAACCTGTTCCAGCATGATGATGCCCCAGTGCACAAAGCCAACTACATGAAGCTATGCTATATATGAGTTGGGTTTGGAAGATCTCCAGCGGGCTGACCTCCACCCTATCGAACAGCTTCGGGATGAAACAAAGGTTTGCGGACGACTAACCATTCGTATCGTTTTTATTATGGAACATCCCATTCTACATTTAGTCCCCATTTGCTGTCCTCCAGTCTTCCGGGAAGTTGAAGGACTAGATTTCTTTCGTGCTTTGAAATATGGGAAGTGGTAGCTCAGTGGTTAAGACGGTCTTTAGACAATCTTGAGTTATTATGATTAATTATTAAGCTCTAAACTTGAAGGAACACCTGCACCTCAGAAGATTGGAGGTTCTTCACACAGGAAATGGGGAATGGACTGTTAAAAAAAAACATTTTGCGGTTAGTTGTCCACAAACGCTTATCCATATAGTGTACGTGTCGGGAGAACAGGACAGTAAGTGACGAATGGAGGACGTGTCTTTTTGGAGGACTCATCATTGAGGAACTGTTAATGCCATAAGAAATAAAGTAAATGTAAAGGCTGGGGGGGGGGACACGGACATTCTTTCGTTGTATGTCCCAGCGATGTTAGGAAGCTGGGGTCAGAGTGCAGGGGCAGCCATGATACAGCCCCTCTGGAGCACAGATGGTTAAGGGCCTTGCTCAAGGGCCCAGAGTGGTAGCTTGGCAATACTTGAACCTCCAACCTTCCAAGCAGTAACCCACATCCTTAAACACTGAGCTTCCACTTCCTCACATAAACTAGCTAGGCAACTCAAGGAACGGACCAGGATAATCACTGCATTTTGGTCTCTCCTGACGCATTAGGGAGACCACACTGGGAAAAATCTGCCCCGACTTTGTCCTGACCGACCGCGAGATTGGAAAGCACTCCAAAAACAGGACAAATGATGACTCGCTAACACTACTGTTGAGTTTGTTTTGATTCCGCGACGGTTTTGGCTCATCTCATATACTTTTTGGATGTAGTATAAACCAGCCAAGCCTTTAGCCCTGTTTCTCCCCGACGTCCAAAAAGTCCAAATTTCATTCGGTACATATTAGATCGATTGTCTCCGGCAGCGTCCCCGGGGCCGTAACACGTTTTCTCTGCCATTCTATTTCCCACTTCCTCCGAGAGAGAAAGCGCATTTCTGTGTTTGTTGACTCTCGGCCTCGCCGTGACCGCTCGCTGTTCTCTCTGTGGGCAGCCAGCGTTTTCAGATCTTCCCGTTTCTATAGTTAAATCACATTTGGTCAGGATTCATGCTCTAGTTTATACTTTCTCTCTCCCTTTTTTTTTCTTCTTTTTTTTTTTTTTTTTTACGACCTGGCTTTATGTAGGTCCGTGCACTCCGATGCCTTGAAGGCTCGAGTTTGAGAATTAGCAACAATAGAGAAGCCATGCCACGAACAAGACATGCTGTGTTCGCCTCGGAACAATGAGGCCCATTTTTTTATTCCATATTTTCACAGAATTCGTTTTTCTTTCTGTTGGACACAAGAGTTGGAGACAAGACGCCAACCGCCACCTGCAGGAACGAAAATTCCAGCAGTATCTGAATTCATTCAGACACTTTACCCTACACACACACACACACACACACACATAGTGAAGTCGTGGCCTTTTCCTGGTCTGGCAGCCCGGCTGGGGTGAAAGTAGACGCAAAAACAGAGAGCACTCTGTTCATTCCCAAATCCCTCTGCAGGGCAGCCATGTCTGCTCCCATCCCATTAAGTTGCCCTTCAGGGACCTCCATTCACATAAAATTCACAACATCCTGCACCGGTTTCTCTGGCTTCAGAATGGCGCGTCATAACCGAGTGTTTGATTATCTGCAGTTATTAATGGTGAAGAAATAGAACGGAGGTAACTGGACCTCGCTCCTCGTAAGCAATGAGACGAGATTAATAAATTAACGATGGAATTAATTCGAATACACTCAAAGACACGATCGAAACAAGAACGTATGAAGTCACACGATGTCACAATCAGAGATTTTCCCTCTCTTTTAGCATTTTTTTTTAAATACTCAAATCCTTTTCTTGTTTTTTTTTTTTCTCGTTCGTTTTTGACAAATTCGGACAGAAGCCTCGTTTAGTTTTTATTAAAGCGTATCGCGTGTGTATCGCGTGTATTCACGCTCACAAAACTCAAAAAGAAGTGTAATCCTAACGAAACTTTTAGAACAACAAAATTGGAAAATATATAACGATAATAATATAAAAAGAATGTGTATAATTCATTTCGGATAAATGGCGTCTACTAAGCGCTGTAAATGTGAAAAAGTGTGGTGTAGCACTACAGGATAATCCAAAAACCCGGAATCGTTCAAGTTGACGTTCACATTAGTTAGTCTTACAAATCTGCACACATTAAAGAGGCGTACACACAGAACAAATCAAGGTACAGGAATATACCGAAAATATAAGTACAAGTTTTATTTTTCTTCCTTTTTTGTTTGTGCCTCGGAAAGAACATTTGCGGACCAACGTTTTGTGTCCTGGTCCTGTTTAAAATGACGTCATTACGTTGTGGAACAAGTTAGGGTCTCCAACTGTGCGCCTCGAACTTCGTGGTAAAAGTGCGGAGAAGAAGCGCAAACGCCTGGAAAAAAAAGTCCCTATACTTTCGCCATACAGCGTACCTCCGACGCAGATCCTTGTTCGCCCACCGCGTCCCCTTTGCGGACCGGGCAGACTTTGCTTTGCTTTGTTCGCCCGTGTTAATCGAGCTGGCATTTTACACCAAACACCGTGGTTCGGTTGACGCGCACGCCAAAGACAATTTTCCGCTCGAGGAATTACACGCGGTGTCTAGCCAGAAACAATACGGAAAACCAATCACCCTGCAATATCACACAGTGTACGAGCGGAAAACTTTATCGTACACCAGTTATAGTTCATCCTCCAGCCTTAGAATTGCAGATTCACACCAATACTAACTGTACAATGTTTATCAGTTTATCAGATACTGGTAAATTGGTTGTTTGTGATAATCTGAGGTCAGTCCAGCACATTAGATTTACTGTTATATTATTATATACTGGTAATATTTAGTGCAGCAAATCAATTCTCTATATTCTCAATTGCTATATGCGCTCTGTGTCTGCTGGAGACTTACTTGTGCGAACCCTGGCAACGTGGATTATCAAGACCGATAGAGGAGCAACTGCAGGGCGACTCGGAGATCAAAATCTTGGAAAGGAAAATGTTGGATTTTTGTGCGAGAAGCCACACGATCCACACGAACGACCGACGGTTGGCGCTGACGATCCGCTCTTTGTAAATCGATACGCTCGGTATGTTCTCCAGAGCATCTGATTTTGGATGGGAAATGTTTTTCCAGAAATATTTTTTTTTTCACCTTGAAACAATAAAAAATCCCCTCATGTTCGTTTCCTTAATATTTCGTATAGAGTCATGCTTTAAGTTTTGTCGTTTTTTTTATTTTTATAGTTGCTTTAGCACACGATTCGGTACTAAGAATGAAGAAAGGCGTATTCCAAGACTCGTGTTGACATGTACCAGAATTTCACGTTTTTTTTTTTTTAGGGGGGGGTTCTGGGTTTTTTTCCGAGCAAAATGGCTCCAATATTCACAAAATGGTTTTGCGATGTGTTGTTTTATAATTCGTATTCCGCATTATCGTATCATGTTTCTATACCATTACCGTATTGTACAATGATCATCCATGACCAACGTCAAGCGAAATCTATAAAACTTGTTTATTGTCTGTTTACCGTCTACCCAAATGATGGTACATACAAATGCAAGACAACATTGACAACAAAAATAATCGTAATAATTTTAGCGAGTGGTTAAGCTAATATCTAGCTAGCTAGGCTTGCCTAATTGTATGTTATCTAGCTTTAATAACATTACAATAAAAAAACTAACACCCCGTTTGTTTTAGCTGAGATTGTAGTCAACAGTCGCGATCTTACGTTTAATAAAATGCGAAAGAGTTCATCGCACACTCTCGTGTAATACATTTCGATGTTGCTTCGTCTGGGCCTGGGAACTTGTGTAAGATGCGTAATTGTAGATCAGGGATAGTTTGTAACATATCTTTGCAATGACTTGTCAATAATGCGCAAAAAATGGCAAACTATGTGGCAAAAATGGAGAGATTGCTTTAATACGTTTGTTTCATTGCTCGATTCTAGAACACGTCCCATAAAGCAGAAACGGAGATTTAAACTGAAAAGCGGCATAACAGGCAACCAGGGTGACACGTTTCTGATGTGTTTGGGCATCGGCCACACATTCCAGCCCGATAAATTGTTACGTAACATTCGGAAAAATTGCTTAGTTCGGTTTCGCGGCTGGTTGAAGTCGGCGGGAATAAAGAGAAAAGGGACTACTGTCAAAACAACT
>JAAIIK010000048.1:1918966-1923966 GCA_014706435.1 Silurus glanis | reverse complement strand
ATATGTGTATAGATGAACGTCTCGCCATCCAATTCAAATATATGAACTGATTTTCCGAGCGTTGTACAATAAGGCAACTCTCAGAGGCATATGGTACATGGATTAATGTTTGCACTTATCTCTGTTGTAGTGTGTGTGTGTGTGTGTGTGTGTGTGTGTGTGTGTGTGTGTGTGTGTTGGCGTGTGGGGGGGGTGGATGTAGAAAAAGAAGAGCTTGATGCGCAGCACCATGGCCTCCCGTAGCGCTCGCACATGTGGCGCTAATACTCAGTTAAACGCGTCTGCTGTTTACTTCTGCTTTTGGACAGATGGCTAAGCAGGAAAGCGCCATTTCATTTCTGGAAGCGGTCTCGCTCCTGCTAAGTGTATTTTTTTTTCTTTTTTTTTTCCCCGTCGCTCACCTGCGCGAACGACAGCGCTGAGGATGTTGCAACGCTACTGTAATCCCTGTGTAACAAAACGTGAAGGATAGACTTCCGAAAATCATCCTGGACCAGGATTCGTGCCAGTTTTCCAAGGCTTTTTTTTCCATTTTTTGTTCATTCAATCATGAATTCTGTCGAGTGAGGTACGGTGGAACGGTTGTGACTTGTCTTTGTTAGGGACATGACTAACCTGCAATTATCAGCTTCTCTGATTTTCATAGAGGCCAAGAAAAGTCCAAATGTTAGGCTGATAGGTAGGTTTACATTTGTTTACTCAGGATTGCAATGGAGAAGAGCAGGTCATCTTCATTTTCACTCCCAATCATTAACCAGGGGGCGCTGCACATCAGGAACAAACGTAAAATGCGATGCAAGAAAAATAATGCCAGCATTTGTAGCGGTCTCATCTGCTAAGCTGACAGCTAGCAAAGAACACCACATGCTAGTTCATATTCAGGTTGTTTCATCAGGTTGTTTTAGCTAGCCGATTCCAATTCGACTCGCATCAGCTAGCTACAGTTTTTTTTTTTTTTTTACGCGTTTAAAAAAATTATCGTTATAATTTTTCTCCGTTTGATTTCTATTTCTTATTTTTATGCTTGCTCTTCGAGGTGTAACTTTGATAACAATAACGATGAATTATTATTAATATATACGAAATTCAAAGGTGTCTCAGGTGCGGTCAGCGTTCCAATTCACCCTAAATAGGGTCGAGGAGCTCTATTGCAGATCTTCCACTCCAAATCATGTGAAGTATATGATTTGTGCACTGGGGCATTGCCACGCTGGACATCGTATACAATCGCGCGCCTAAAAGGCAGGTGTCCGAATACTTTTGGCACGAACGTGTGTGTTTCAATCCGGTCTCTTATACACTGAACACCGTCATTTCTGAGCGAGGCTCGGCCGCCTCGTCACACCTCTTTGTTTCTCGCCAAGCAGACGTGCTGCCGTGTTCGAGTGCGTTCCACGCGTATTATACGTCACGCTCGAGCGGCGCGTCCGAAAACCCGACAGCCGAAAGAGGATTACTGTTCGGACCTGCCCAGTTCAGATACAAGTTCATAACCAAAGAAAAAAATCGCAGCTCCATTTCCAAACTCTGAAACGTTTCCCACACTTCCCAATACGTCTGTTTCCACTGGGCTTTGCATGCCATCGGTGGAGGACCGCAATATCACGAGATTAGCCTGCGCAGATGTTTTTTTCCCCCCCCTCCTAATCCAGCCAAGGCATGAGATGATCCGAACCAGAAATCTCTCACCGCAGTGGAACACACCTCGATCGAGCCTTATTCTTCGAAACGGGTGACGATTTTCCGGTTACTCGGGCGTTAGGATGGACGGAGTAATAATCGATCGGTGCTCACCGTCTGGAGCAGTAGCAGCTCATTCCAATTAACGGTGCTGAAATGTGACCTCGTCTCACGCGCCACTCTGAATTATTGATCGCGGGCGGCTGCAGGAAGCGCTGACAGGAGAGCTTTACGAGGAACCCGCGCCACGTCCCCGTGAGACAACTTACTCGTTACGATCAAATCCAATCGCTCGAGACCGTGAAGGAAAACGATTCCCTTTTTACGCCGAACGATGTTACGTTTTTTGTTTCATAGCGCCACGGCACGTGAACAAACTCAGAGCAGATATCGGCAAAAGTTTCCGGACACCTACGTACGGTGTGTGCTTTTTTGAGCATCCCACATTTAGTCCTAGTTTCCTCTTATAATAACCTCCACTCTTCTGGGGAGATGTTCCTCTAGATTTTGGGGTGTGCTTGTGTAGATTTGTGCTCATTCAGACACAAGTGTGTTGGTAAAGGCAGGTACTGATAAATGATTTGAGGAGGCCTTGGGGTGTTCTCATTCATCAGGAAATCTTCCACTCCAACCCATGTAAAGCATATCTTTATGAAGCTGGATTTGTGCACAGGAGCATCGTCATGCTGGAACAGGTTGTTCAAGTGAATAGAAAATGCCATGCTCTCACATCCAAAGACGTCCTACACGATCGTGTGCCTTCAACTTTGTGGCAGTTTGTAGAACCACATACTGCTGTATATACCGTAATTTCCGGACTATAAAGCGCACCCAAATATAAGCCGCACCCACTGAAATTGACAAAGATTTTTATTTTGAACATAAATAAGCCGCACCTGTCTATAAGCCGCAGGTGTCAACACTGAAACTAATGAACTTTACACAGGCTTTAACGAAAGACAGTGTCTGTTACATGGCTTGTATCTAAACAGTAGCCTACCAAGAAAGTCATTGTTCACTGTCTTCCTCCTTCCTTTCACAACTATTTCTCTCGAGAGTTTTTCTTTTGGCATCGTCGTGCGTTTAAAAATCACCATAGGTGAAGCTTTTCTCCCGATGCCGTGCAGCTCAGAACACAGGTGAAGTGTTTTTTCATGCCCGGTTGTTTTCAGCGTGACGAATGATTCGCATTTCCTGTTGACAGTCCGAGTGAGCGGCAGGTCAAACGTCAGAGGAACCTCATCCATATTTATGATGAACCATAATTATAATCAGCAGATGACCTGATATGATTTTTTTGGAATGGATCCAAACAGGGTTGAGGTCACAACAAGTTCAATAGTCTGATTTCGCTGTTCTTTAATAACTTCGTTCCTGTTTAGAGTAGGTTAGATTCAACTTTATTGTCACTGTGCAATCTACATGTACAGAGCCAATGAAATGCAGTAAAGGGTGTTTCAGGAATGCAACTTTTTAATGTGAAAATATCTTGAATTAAATCGTCACAAAATGACAATAAAGCAAACACGACACGGACACGTTCGCAATAAGATTAGACGTGATTTCTGAACATAACATTCCACATTCAGTCCCAATTTGCTCTTATCGTAACCTCTACTCTTCTAGGAAGATGTTCCAATGGAGTTTGGCGAGTGCTTGTGGAGATTTGTGGTTCATTCAGCCACAAGGGTGTTAGTAAAACCAGGAACTGGTGTACAGGTGCAGTCAGCGTTCCAGTTAATCCCAAAAGAGTTTAAAAGGGTTGAGGTCAGAGCTCTATTGGAGGCCACTCAAGATCTTTGTGGATCTTTCAGCTGGAACGGGTTCGGTTCTCCCAGTTGAAGTGAAGGTGAAAATTCCATTGCATCCAAAGGCGTCCTATAAGATTGTGTAACTTTGCGGTGACAGTTTGGGGGAAGAAGCACATATGGTTCTAGCCGGGTGTCCCAATACTTTTGCCGCACGCCGGATTTTAGCTGTTGTTCAGCCTGATTGGTGAAATGAATGCTTATGCGGATAAATCATCCTAATTAGGCTGCTGTGTGTGTGTGTGTGTGTGTGTGTGTGTGTGTGTTTGGCTCTGTGAGTGACCATGATGCATAATATAGAACTGGTATGTAAATGTTACCTGATAACTAAATAAAAATTTGTTCTGTTTTATGTTTGAAATGTTGATCTTTTAATTTCGGGGTGGAAAAACAGTCGTGTCAGCAGTTTTGAAGCTCAGTTACGATGTAAGAAGCTGTAACGTGTGTAGCAGCACCCAGTCCTGTTTGTTTACTGGCAAATTCAAACGATCCGCTACACACACAAAAAACCCTCCACCAACCCCAAACCGGTTCCCGGTTAACGCCCGGTCACAGTAACGCGAAACTCCTGCGTTCTGTGAGGACCCGAGCGTTTCACGTACGCCGTAATTAACACGACCTGCACGACAGGACTCCAAAAAAAAAAACCCGGTTGCTGTCACTTTCGAGTTCAGGTTTCTCCAGGCCTGACGAAGGAATTCACTTTCCCAGGCGGAGACGCCGATGCGGGTCTTTCATGCGCACGGACAGAATGAAGTGTCTGTCTGGTTGTTGTGTGTGTCCTAGTGGTGAGAGGTGGAGGTGGTGGTGGTGGTGGGGGGGCGCCACTCCCTTCACGTGTACCAGCCTGTTCCGTGATGAAGCTCCGCTGTCAACAGGATCATCTGTCTTCAGCGCCGGCTTGAAAGCCAAACAGCGGAAGGCGCCTGAAAAATGTGCCGCGCGCTTAAAGCAACACTAACCGAATACAGTCCTCTGCCGAGCATGTGCCTTATGAGAAACAGAGCTCGTCTTTGTTCACACAGCACGCAGAAGATCAGGACTCAAGCACACCCCCCCACCCCCCCGACCCCTTTCTCTTTACATAGCACTGTAAAAAAATGAGGTGTATTTCATTAGAGCCGAGGTCACTCCCAGGCGCATATATATTATATATTAATACAAAATATAGTAATATATTAAATATAATTATATATAAAATGCGTGCTTGGTTTAAATAAAAAAATATTCTTTATATTTTTTTATTAAATATTTCACATTTGTTAGACCTTATTTGATTAATACAGATGTGTACAGAATTGTTTTTTCCCTTTTTCTTTTTTTTTTGTATACATTTGATTGAATTTTTGAAAGATATATTGAAATGTTCCAATGTTCAAATGTTCAGCTACTTTAACAAATGCCTTCATTCAAGAAACACACACGACAGTTATTCATTTATACAATGATAAGTAAATTAATATGTACACACACACACACACACACACACACACACACACACACACACACACA
>JAAIIK010000048.1:1901743-1911961 GCA_014706435.1 Silurus glanis | reverse complement strand
GATAGATAGATAGATAGATAGATAGATAGATAGATAGATAGATAGATTCTCTTTTTTTTCTTTCTTTTTTCATTTGTAGTTTGTATTTTGTACATATTTTAGTATAAAAAAAGCAGGAAAAAGAAGATAAGAATAAGTCATGCTGTTTATGATACTGCACTAAAAATAAAGAATAAAAAAGAATAATTAAATTACCTTTTCTTCAAATTACCTTGCTTCTTTTTAGTGTGTCCTCTAAAGGCATATTTGTCCGCTCGTTGTCAAGATGGAACGTCATTTTAGTCTCCTGTTCTTGGCAGCTCGCCTCATCCACATCCTGGATGCTCCTATCATCTGCCTAATGATCACAGGTTTTCACAGGTAGAATAATAATAAAAAAATCCAAAAGGTCGTACATCATTTCAAACAGGTCTCAGTTTTCCGACGTCCATGTAACGCTCCCTGTAAATGCGCACTTTCCAATGTTTTTTTAGTGGGGTTTTTTTGGTTCATTTCCCCGGTTGTTGTAGTTTTTTCTTTCGCCAGTCCAAATATAATTCGCTGTATTACGACTACAAAGGAGATCAACACCTAACAGCCAATCAGCTTTCTGTTATTGGTGCGAATCTCTCTCTCGGATTGTACAAGCAGATGTAAAACTGAATTTTCCAGCGATGGGAAAGTGGAAGTTGAGCGATACTCAGGCTTGAAAGAAATTAATTTCGGGCTCGGTTAAGGTTGTTTGCTAACAGCGTATTTGTGTGTTTTTGATGCCGTGGTACGGGGTCTTACAAGGTCTTAAAACGCTTTTAAAAAGTCTTACATTTGACTTGGTGAAACCTGCAGAAACCCTGGACCGAAGGTTGATTTGACGCTCATGAGGAAATGAAATGAACAGGAGACACTATTTGAACCTTTTATTACATGTTTTTTTTTCCGTCTCGGCCCCTGCATGCTCTCTAGTCGCTTATTTACACACAGGAGGAACCGGAGAAAACACCAGCAATCGATCCACCGGCCCTTATCTCCCGCAATTAGAGGGGGGGCAGGGGGGTAGCTCAGCGGTCAGGGTGCTGGGTTACTGATTGGAAAGTTGGGGGTGCAAGCCCCGGTGTCTTCTTGGGCCCTTGAGCAAGGCCCTTAACCCTCTAGGCTGTATCAAAAATAATTTCAACATAATGTTTATGTCACAAATAAAGGCTGTTTTCTGTTCTATTCTAGAGTCAGTAACATGAACAAATGGGATCCATAACGCAGAGAAATCCATTATCCACATTCACGCCGAAGGGATTCCTCGTGATCTTTTTTTTAACCCTACGCCTCCTTAGCGTTCCCGCGTCTGTCGCTAATTGGACTCTCGCATCCTGTTTTGTTGTTTTTTTTTAGAGCGAGGTTGAACTTTGCACCTTTTCCACACACACACACACCGGTACATTAAATTGCAGAGTCGGCGGTGTTGGCCGAGACTCTGAGCAAACAGACTTATCTCTGCTGTGCAGGTGCTGGGCCTTGTCACTCGCTCTCTTTTATGACCACACACACACACACACACACACACACACACACACACACACACACACACACACACACACATATACACACGTGCGAGCGGTACGTCTACCTCCCATTAAAACTCCAGACTGCTGAGCCGAGGTGAAACACCAGTGATAAATTGGACAGCGGTTTGAACGCCACTTTGTAGCGCTGATATGAAGACGAGCCCCACAGCTGCCTTTCACACAATTCATCCATTCAGGCGCATAAACGTTGGGGAACGTCAACAGAACCTGTAAGCAGATCAACGTGATCGTGAGACATTTCAGGAACTGTGTTCAACGATGAAGAATGAGCAATTAGTATCAATTATATTTATTTTTATATGATCAATTGTAATGTTTATTATCATTAATATGGGTTTGGGATCGTCCTTGAAAGGGAAGCTTCGGGCTCAGAATAAATGAACCCAGAGCTTCTCTGAGCCGTCTCTTTAACTCTGGAAGCATATTTGCGATTATATAACAGCGGAATCCCGACATTGCAGCCGAAAATCCTCGCGTTCGGTTTATGTGCTCTCTCTTCTTCTTTTCTTTTTCTCGCGTCTCCAGTTTTATTCAGAACGGATAAAGGATTTTTATTTATTTATTTTTATTTTTTTCGCACTGCAGCCTCATTCAATCCCAGTAGATCACATTACGCTCGGGAAAGAGGAAGCGGCAGAGCAACCGGATTATTATATTATCCGTACACATGCACGCGATGTGCCATTGCACGGCCTTATTAAGATTTTCCCGGACACACACGTGTAAAAGCGTATATACGGCGGCGGCTGGGTTAATCAGCGATGAGCTCATCAGTGTTCGGATCGCGTTATTGGGCTGTGTGGAAATCCCCTGGCCCTTTGGCAGGAGCTGAGAGCATGAGAGCTGCTCCAGACTTCTCACGCGTGCTAATGCGAGTCACAGGGGGAGGCATTTCATTTCACTCTCTTTTTCTTTTCTTTGTTTTTTTCTCTCACACACACACACACACACACACACACACACACACACACACACACACCTTTTCCACAAATTAACTAAGGCATTTAAAAAAAACCCATTATTTTGCAGAAAACACACTGATCAAAATTAGAGAACACTTTCAGATACCTCCCAGTTATTGGTGTTAATCTGGCACCTGGTGCTAATTTCCTTGATTATCTGTAAACCCCTATTTAACTGACAGCCTAACTTCCAGTTTCACTGACTCTGCAAGATGGTGGGCCGTTCTAAAGTGACTGAAAGCCTCCAGCAGCAGGTTGTCCAGATGAAGGCCAAAGGGATGACCTTATCAGCTATAGGAAGACAAGTTGGTCGTTCCAAATCTGTGATAAGGAACAAGAATATTGACTCTTTACAACATCACAAGCTCATTCAAGTCCGCCAAGAAGTCTGGTCGTCCACGGAAGACAAATACAAGAGAGGACAGGATACTGCAGAGGATCTCAATGGGCAATCGTTTCCACACTGCAGCTGGAATTGCTCACCAGTTCAGCACTGAACAGGGTAAGGATCTGTCTCGTCATACAGTGTCTCGACGTTTAAGAGCATTTGGACTGAAAGCCCACTCTGCAGTGACCAAACCTCTCATTAGCAGAAAGAATCAAAAGGCTAGACTAAGCATGTTGTGTGGACAGAGGAGAACTGGTCCAAAGTTCACTTCAGTGATGAAAGCAAGTTTAATTTATTTGGGTCCGATGGGAAACATTATGTTCGGCGACAAACTGGAGAAAGACTGAACCCAAAGTGTGTAAAGAAGTCAGTGAAAAGTGGAGGAGGAAGTGTCATGGTTTGGGGCATGTTTTCTGCAGCAGGAGTTGGGCCTCTTATACAGCTACATGGCAGAGTGAATGCAAATGTTTATCAGAACCTTCTTCAACAACATATGGTTCCTTCCATGCGTTCATCACCCAATCAGCCCGCAGTGTTCATGCAGGACAACGCTCCATGTCACACAGCAAAACGGGTAAAGCAGTTCCTTGAAACTGAAAACATTGAAATGATGACATGGCTTGCCCAGACTCCTGATCTCAACCCAATAGAGAACCTCTGGAAAATCCTTGGTGACAAAGTTATGGCCAAGAAACCCACTACAGTCACCGAACTGTGGAGGAGACTGGAAGAAGAGTGGACCAAAATCACACCAGAGCAGTGTGAGAGACTAGTGCAGTCCTGTGGCCGCAGATGTGCTGAAGTCATTCAGAGCAGAGGCCTGTACACTTCCTACTAATTGCTGACTGTTGTAACCTTCAGAAAATTATGTTGTAATCTTTTTCCATGCTACAGTCATTGTTGTTCTCTAATTTTGATCAGTGTGTTTTCTGCAAAATAATGTTTTTTTTGGAAATGCCTTAGTTATTTTGTGGAAAAGGTGTTCTGGTAGCATGGTATAGACAGGACAAAAACTCCTTCAACTGTTGAGCAGTGAAGATGACATTATTTCAGAATTGTTCAATTGTTTATATATTGTTCTCTAATTTTGATCGCCAGTGTAAAGGCTTGTTTGTGAAAGGGCGTTCCGCATCCTTTAGAAGTATTTTACGAAGAAATTTACGCTGTCTGTCCGAATCAAAGCAATAAAAGTGAGCTATCTGCGCCATATCGCTTTGCATAGCAATCGTGTCGAATCGAATCGGAATCGGATCGCACCGTATCGTAACAGGGCTTAAACGTATCGCATCGCACCGGTAGCTGCTTCATATTTACATTTACATTTACATTTGCGGCATTTAGCAGACGCCCTTTTCCAGAGCGACGTACAAAAGTGCTTTAAATCTCTAGTAATGAATAAATCTACACTGGTACGCCAGATTACAAACTTAATATAAATATAACCCTAAAATTCTACAAACTTGGAAAGTGCTAATTTAAGTGTTTCAGGAAGAGGTAGGTCTTCAGTCGTCGCTTGAAGATAATCAGGGACTCTGCTGTACGGACATCTAGGGGAAGTTCATTCCACCACCTTGGTACCAGAAGACGGAAGAACAGAGAAAAGCTCTATTATTTATCTTTAATGTATCGGATCGTCGGGTAACATGCGCCGAGATGCGAATCGCATCGACCTCAGTTCTAGAGATGCGCATCCCTAATCCATATATTAGGGCTGTCAATTGATTCAATTATTTAATCTTTAAAACATTTTTATGTTTTAATGTACCTGATATTAATACTTAACACACATATATACTCAAGTTTTTAATACTCTTATCAACGTGAGCATGGATGAATATGGATGCTTTATGCAAATGTATGTTTATTATTCGTTGCACGTTAATAAAATTAGTGCCGTTAAATGTATTTGCATTAACGCGATTTTTTAAACTCGAAACATATTTTATATATATATATAACCCACTCTCATGGACTCAATGTGAATGTTTCATCATTACAGCGTTCCGAAAAATGTAATATGCAGTATTTGAATATTTACGTAAGGAGTCTTCAGTTTCAGTTCTTTTCGTACCACGTTTTTTTTTTTTTTTTTTATCTTGAGATGAATATAATAAGATGAATATAATACTCCGGGGGAAAGGGAGGTTCCATGGAGAAACAATCCCACGGCCTCCCAGTCGCCCTCGAGCCCTTGATTTATTCCTTATTTAACAAGTCCCACTGTCGCTCTTCCTGTTCATCTTCCACTAACACCTGATCACAGATCGCAATCTGGAGTCGTAAATACCGCAACGCTCACAGGATTCGACTTCCCTCCCTCCCTCCCCCGTTCTCTTTTTCTTCACTGCTCCTTCTCGGCGATCTGAGAGCTCCATAAAGTCTGGATCTTGTACAGAGATTGAGATCAGTGATTTCTAGGGCCTCCGTTCTCAGTTTGCATGATCAGTGTATCCTGGCTATAGTGGTTGTTGTTTGTTTGTTTTAGCGCCGGTGCTTTGCTTGGGTGGTCAGATGGAAATCTTTAGATGATCATTTCCATGCGCTGATGTAGGTGAGGAGTCCTAGAGTGCGTTCAGAGTTTCACGTTCATCCCCCGAGGTGTTCAGTAGGGTTGAGGTTCAGAGGGCTACAGCAGGAGATCTTCGACTCCAGCCCATGGAAAGTATATCTTCATGGAGCTGGATTTGTGCACAGGGGTATAATCATGCTGGAACACTCTGCTTCGCGTGCTTCTGTGTGGGAACTGTGAGGGAAGAACCACATATGGCTGGAAAAGTCTTTTGTCCCAATACATTGAGTGTAAATACAGTTTGGATCAGTTATTTATACCACAGTGGTTTGCTAATTGTTGCATTGTTTCATTTACTCTCTCTCTCTCTCTCTCTCTCTCTCTCTCTCTCTCTCTCTCTCCCTCTCTCTATTTCTCCATCTGTCTATCTAAAAAAAATGCAGCGTATATTTTTAGGGGAAACCCAGAAAGACTTTCCCTATTACAAATGTTACAAAACACAACGACGGTCGCTAAAGCGCAGACACCCGAATCCATAAATGTTAAATCCAGAAAAAAGTCACCAAGTTAACCATGAACTGTTCATAAAGAAGCAATTTATTTCAAACAAGTGGCCAATCAGATTGAAGAATTCAGCAGCGTTGTGAGGTAAAATTGTTTATCCAGTACGTCACGTCGCGTTACTGTAGTACTATACCATTTCCTTATACGAGGTGGTACCAGAACCTTTAGTGTGTAAACGGAGATATCTAAAGTACTTTCTCGTAAACAGAGCCAGTCGCGAAACTTTTTGATCCCATCTCAGACCAGTATACCAAAGGGAGGTTGTAGCTTAGTGGTTAAAGCATTGGACTTGGGATCTGAAGGTTGTGAATTCAAATCCCAGCCACACCAAGCTGCCTTGAGCAAGGCCCTTGACCCCAGAGCTGCTCGTCTGTATGAATGAGATCAATGTAAAGTCGCTCTGGATCAGAAATCTCTCAGGATATAACAACCGATCCATTTGTAAATCAGTTCCTGTGAGCCCCCCCCTACCTTACATCACCTTCCAGCATTTATTAGCCTTACGTGAAAAGCGAAAAGGAGGCAAAAAAAAAGAGTTGAACAAGGTCTGGTTGTGTATAAATCTCCCCGTGTGTGAAATCCTAATCCGCCATCAGCACAATGACACGCTTGTGTTCGCACGAGCAAGAATGCGCCTTTTCCAGTTCTTTCACCAAACTCCTCTCGAACACGCCCACTTCCCTCGCGGCTCTCTGTTGTCCGGGTTCCAGCTCGGCGTGCCGTAGTAGCATTAGTGCTGTGACGCTTCTGCTGAGAGATTACAGACACAGGGCTTGGCCTACACCTTTCACTTGGGTTCTTGTGTCGAGAGATGCCTCTGCGCAGCACGAGAGACGGAGCGTGACGTCGTGGGAAAACATTCGGCGAAGGGTTGGCGGGGGAAAGGGGCGGAGCCAAAAAATCCCAATCTATCTCATACATTTTGAATGCGTTTCCGCGCTTTAAGTCCACGTCCTTATAGAAACTGTAATGTGACGTGATAGCGATCAGATCAGTAGGAAAAAGGATTTCAGGATCTCAAGATAGTAGGAAACTACGCAACTCGCCCCTTTCTGATCGGATTCGAGCGTTCAGGAGCTCTGCAAAGGTGATTCGATTGGAAGTTCTTTGAGTTGGTACATTAGTGCAAGGGTATTGTCATGCTGGAACAGGTTTAGGTCTCCTAGTTCAAGTGAAAGCAAAATTTCAAGGACATTTTATCCAATCGCGTGCCTTCAGCTTCGTGATAACAATTTGAGGAAGAACCACATATGGCTAAAAGCGCCGTGGTTCTGGAGAAACGTCGTCTCATCTCGCTGTCTGTATACAACGATATTAAAAGCTTCTTGACTCGACTCGACCCGGAACAGTCAGACCTCAGAGTCAGATGTTACTCAGACCTCACGTGTGAACAACAGACTCCAGAAAAGATCAGGTGTCAGCAGGTGTAAACGTACCACATAAATACAAAGAAACTCAAGTTCTAAGGACTTTTCTTTTCTAATTCATCAGGTCTTTCCGACCAATCCGAATGCTGGAGTGTGTCGAGGGTGTTATAGTTTTTCCTGGTTTGCTGGATCGGATCCGGGAAGTCGAAGGATTTCATATTTCACCTTGATAAATAGGAAGCAGAAAATGATCAGTGTGAGAGAAAGCAGGACAGGGTAAAGCCCCGCCCACTCAGTGTTGATTTCTCTCGTGTTTAAATCGGAGTAATGAAATGTTTACTACGGTCATAGCGACTGCAGCGTCCTGCGGCGACGTCACTCAGCACGTAGGGGGAGCTGATCTTCTCCGCTCCGCGTCTCACTTGTTGTGCTGCAGTCAGACGTCAGTGAAACGTGGACTTCACACGAGCTGCGTGTTGCTGCAGTTTTATTCTTTTGTGCTCTGACACTGGCTACTTCACAATGCCACATCTCCAGCTGTCCATTCAGGGATCAAGAGCTAATCTGTTTACTGTTGATTGGATTTTCCGACGCGCCACTCAGAGCGAAGCGTTTATTACTGTAGTAGCTAGAAAAGGACGCGTATGGACTCCAGTTTAGCTGCTAAAGTCTAGTTAAAGGAGCATGTACTCGCTTGTGTTACCATGCAGAGGGGCGATCGTGAGAATCAGGAACAGCAACGAGCGTAAAATACGATCTTTTTCCTTTTTTTTTTATTTCCTTTTCGGCCTCCAGACCGTTATTTATTACTCCTTTTTCCGAGCCAGACTGCAAAAGATCTGCCTATATATAAGAAATAAGTGTGATTTAAGAAGATACAGACTAGAAACAGCAAAGCACAAAAAACGTCTTAAAATAAGGATTAGAGCACTCAATCCCAGCAATCGATTTATTCCAATTAACGTAAAAACGTGTCGTTTATTCCTTTTTGAAACAATTCAAGGGAATTCCTCTTCGTTTAAAAAGCGCCATTATATATTCTGTCCTGAAACGAGACAAAGCATTTCGACTAGAAACGAGGCTCCGATTCAAATCTAGATCACGCGTACGTGCGTGCCGTCGACAATTATTTATTCAAAGTCTTTTAACGCACACAATCGTTACGAAGCAAAACCGTCATTTGCGGCTTCCCGGAACACTTGAACTTAACATAATTGAATGTATTTTGCCATCACTGAACACTAAAAGATATTCAACACGAGAATCCAGCTCCAGATTAGTGTTTCAGCCGTTCGCCGAACGAGTCTTCAATTCGATTCGATTCAACTTTATTGTCATTGCGCAATCTACGTGTACAGTGCCAATGAAACACACTATATTGTATAAGTATAAACTGGATAAATGCAGTATAATGTGGCTCAGAAGAACCTCGAAGAGCGATTGGTTCATTTTCTACTGCACGAGCAGAGCAGAGCAAAATCTCTGTAGGTTATGTACAGGACACTGAATTTCATAGGAGTTCATCTCCTGACTCTTTTAACCCGAGTCACATATATATATATATATATATATATATACACACACACATATAAATGAGTGGGACTATAGTCAGAGATGGTGTATGTAGACATGTTGGGGATCTGCTTATTGAAAATTTGATAAATTTAAAATTATTTTCTGTTTAAATGAATCGAAAAAAACGATTAAAAAAAAGATCCGTTCATTACGACGAACGGGATTCAAAGAAGCAAGTCACTAAAACGATCCGATCGTCCCGATCTTTAGTAAAAAGCCTTCGTATAAAGAACAAAGTATTAAAAAATAATGACCAATAATAATATCTGTAAAGAGTGTGCTGACTTAATACTACAGTAAAACCCCGTTGGACGAGCATAATTCGTTCTTGAAAATTGCTCGTAGGTCCATTTGCTCGTACGTTCGAACTGATTTTCCCCATAAGAATGAATGTAAAAGTGATTTAATCCGTTCCGAGACCTCATTCGATCGCTTATTTCTGTTGATTGCTCATAACCTCCTCGGTTTCCATGGTAATTCTATTTACTTTCGTTTTCACAGCACCATCACTGATTTTCTTGGGAGACATTTTTCAAGATTTCTAGTGAAATAAAAATATAAAACTAAAAAAAGTTACGTTTTTACTGCACTGAACAACGAGAGCGACCGAGCGATACGTCATCAACTAAGCGACTGATGCGACCCTCCGCCGAAAACGGGGAACCGACAGCGTGGGTTTGCTCGTGCCGTCGATATTTGCTCGTGAAATAGGGTACAATTTTGCGAGCGAGGTCGCTCGTATCTCCGTTTGCTCGTACTATAGGTTGCTCGTACAACGGGGTTTTACTGTACACTCTTATAGTTTGTCATTAGGCTGTAAATAAACGTGTTGGCGTTAAACATACAAAAAACAAAACAAAACAAAAAATTACAGCTGAAATAAAGTCTTATTCTGGCCTCTGATGGTTATCCATTTGCAGGTAAGTTGAATCTTTGCTAAGTAAGTGAGGAAAAAATTAAATAAATAAATAATCGTAAAATAATCGCGATCGTGTTTCGTTCTCAAAATAAGACAAATACGATTTTTTTTATGGCCTGGAAATCAGAAGCCTCGACTGGACGAGTTTTTGCAATGCAGACGCAGAGACATGACCTCTTCTGACAGGCTTGGACGAGGAGGACGCTGATATTCACAACCTTTCACAGTGAGTTACAGGTGCTTGTTTCCGCCGCGTATCGCAGACGATCCGAGCGACACGAACATCTCGTTTCTTCATCGCTGCCACTTCGGTTTATACTCCAAAAACGAGAGAGAGAGAGAGAGAGAGAGAGAGAGAGAGAGAGAGAGAGAGAG
>JAAIIK010000048.1:1874182-1876670 GCA_014706435.1 Silurus glanis | reverse complement strand
TCTCTCTCTCTCTCTCTCTCTCTCTCTCTCTCTCTCTCTCTCTCTCTAACCAGAACGATGATGCTCTTGCATCGTGCAAAGCATGTGTGACTCATAGAGACGGTTCAGTGTGTCCCTACACGCCCATCCACCCATCCACCAAAACTTTCACCACTCACTGTGTGTTCTGGGAGTGTGTCTCAGACAGGTCGATATAAACAAGCAGGAGGTAACCTGTTTCCAAAAATGTTAAGGACCACACCTTGACATGCATTATCACTTCCTGAACCTTCTCGCTCTGAGATCAGCTCAGGGTCACGTATTTTTTTAAATCCGGCTCACGGTGTCACGATGGCGTTGAGCTCATTAACGTCTATCTGAGGTGTAGCTTCGTTTCAACACCTTCTGAGCTGCCGACTGTTAACGTCTGGAAGCGGCCTTTGAACTTCGGTTTGATCCTAGGAACGTCATCAAATCAGTCTAATTGTTTCGAAGCTTTCCAGACTGAGATGCGGACAATTATTAGACCGCATTTTATTGTGAAACAGTATAAAAAGATAACTTATACAAAGTAACACTGAATTATAGAAAGGCTTTGCTTTTCTGAGGCTTGTATTATATTAAAAAAATCCGACATGCCTATTTGTACTACCATTAATAGTTCTTGCTACTTCTACTGCATGAGCAATGCATTAGAAAATCTCTATATGTTATGTACAGGAATCAGAATTGAACAGCTTATCTCTTTACTCTTCTAGTCCGAGTCGCTCGTTCTCGTGTCACGTGACTCTCATATACGCTATGCAGTACATTTCACAGTAAACAGAATTGAGTAGTTCGTCTCATGAGTCCTCTAGTCCGAGTCGCTCGTTCTCTTGTCACGTGACTCATATACGCTATGAACTTATATATACATATGTGAATTATTGGAAGTACTTTACAAAGTTTGGATATGTAGACTTGTTGAGGGATCTGCTTATTGAAAAAAAAACGTTTCATTTTATTTCTGATCAAAGGAACGGAAATGAACTCAAAAAAAGGGATCCATTCATTCTGATGAACAAGATTCAAAGAACCAGGTCACTAAAATGATCCGATCTTCCCATCACTCCTTTTTTGCAGCGGTATTCTTGTGGCCGAACGCGTCAAGAAATTGTATTAGCGCCACCTGCAGTACCGGAGCACAAATACATCGAGGGAGAATATGCAGTCTCAGAGACTAGACAAATTTTTAAATGCACACACGTCTCAGCATGTGAGATCATCTTGAATATAGTCAAATATGTATATGTATATATGTATATAATATGCATTAAATCTCCCCTTCACGTGAACTAGAAGATCCAAACATAAATGCTCCTGCTCACAATGCGAGCTCCATAAAGATCTCTTTAATTTGTACTGTCAATATCTGCCATACGAATCCATCCTCGTCTAGATTCATGTATATACATATATTTTCTATAGTTTATCATTTTTTTTTATTTATCTACTTACTTTTTTAATTTTCTTATATTCTATTCCTTTTTTCATGTTTAAATGTTGGACAGTCGTATAAGGCAGCGGTCCCCAACCTTTTTTGCGCCACGGACCGGTTTAATGTCGGACGATATTTTCACGGACCGGCCTTTAAGGTGTGACGGATAAATACATCAAAATAAAATGATACGAGCGCCATAAAAACTGGTATTTTCTAAATATAATAATAAACGTGAATCCACTGTGTTGTATTTTGTTCATTTTGCTCGCTTGGGGGTTTGAATTAAGCGGTAATATATTATGTGTTAGCGGCCGGAGCAGCCCCTTTAAGAAGGTAGCGGATGGAGGTAGGACATGTGACCGAGGCATCATGACATGCATCAAGAGTGAGTCATAGACAGATGTGGAGGAGAGAATCCGGTCATTTTCCAAAATAAAACATCGTTCAGAATCAGATAATAAATAAAACGGAAATAATGTAAGTTATGTACTGTTTCTGTACGGCCCGGTACCAATTGACCCACGGACTGGTGCTGCTCCACAGCCCGGGGGTTGGGGACCACTGGTATAAAGCATTTCACTACATGTCGTAGTCTGTATGTATGTGCATGTGAATTTGAATTTGAAGGTATGCTTTACATGGGTTTCAAATGGAAGATCTTAAACACTTTTAGGATGAATTGGAGCGCTCACCTACATCACCTGACTTTACTAACATCCTTGTTTTTGAATGAGCACAAATCTCCAAAATGTTGTGGAACATCTTCCTAAAAGAGTGGAGGATATTATAACAGGAATGGGATGTTCAAAAAGCACATACCAATCTAATGGAGTGGTGTCCACAAACTTTTGGGTATATATAGTATATTTCAAGCCATTCGCACTCATTTTAAGCTTAACAACGAATCGCTGCAAGACTGACATCCAGAAATTGGTCGAATGATCGGATATTGTAATTTATAATAATCTCAACTCGATATATTGGACTGTATTCAGGATCAGATTAGTGGAGTGTAAATAATTGTTGTAG
>JAAIIK010000048.1:1861682-1871682 GCA_014706435.1 Silurus glanis | reverse complement strand
TGAGCTATCGTTTTTTTTTTGTCTGCCTGAGGACGGTGATGCAGCAGAGCTTTAGTTTTTTGTGTGTGTCCGATTGGTCCATCGGTGCCATTACTATCTGAGGAGAGATTTTGGGGCAGCAGCAGACTGTTGGGGATTTTCTTTTTCAGACTTTTGAGTCAGGTTCCTCGTAAGGTTTTTTCCCCCTCATACAATCTAAGTAAGTTTTTTCCTTATGCATACATACACATTGAAATATAAGTGATTTTTTTTTATCTAGAATTCATGCTGCTTTCAGACAATGTTCTTAATTTAAATCGAATTGAATTGATAACCCTTTGTACTTGATATAGCAATGTCCTGCTACGATCCTCACAGCAGAAAGGAAGGAGGAAGACAGTGAACAATGATTTCCTTAGTAGGCTACTGTTTAGATACAAGCCGTTGTAACGCGTTGAGTCTGGGTCAAGGGATAGCTCGCTAACTCCAGTTGCAACAGAAATCATATAATCACAGACAGGTTTCCAAAACTCGTGCTTTTTCATTTTTCTTGGCAACAGCATTACGGGTTAGTCAAAGAAACTTAGAAATGAGCATCAGAAAATAATAAGGACATAATCTTCAGTCTTGCACACATGCAGTAATAGCGGAAAAATGCGGCGGCAGGCTATTCCCAAAATGCCGCTCTGCTCTTAAAGGAGCCACAACATATTTCACCCGTTACTCTTTCATTAAAGCCTGTGTAAAGTTCATTAGTTTCAATGTAGACTTGCGGCTTATACACAGGTACGGCTTATTTATGTTCAAAATAAAAATCTTTGTCAGATTCAGTGGGTGCGGCTTATATTTGGGCGCGCTTTATAGTCCGGAAATTACGGTAACTAAATAATTCGTTATTGTATTCAAGTAGCTTTTTTTCACCAATCCACCAATCAGGGTCGAGCGCACGCTCTGTTTTGAACTTGTTTTGACTGCAGCTCGATGGTATCTACTTACCACGGACATACGGTTCAGCGTCAGTTCAACAGCAAGCAGAACATTTTGAGAGGAATAAGTGATGGATGAACTCCTGACTCCAACTTGCACACAGCAACCGTGGCCTCAATTGTGTGAAGTATTTCAAAAGAAGGTTTTGATGTGTTTGATTCATTATTATCATTTTATTAATAGATTCATGTTCTAAGAGTAAAATTCGAGTCTTTTCACATAAACTGAGTTGAGTCTTGTGACAAAAATGAATAAATCATAGTTCTTTTGGATACTTAAGTACATTTGAAGCTAAATACTTTTTTACTTTTACTGGAGTCATATTTTGACTTGCGCATCTCTTCTTTTACTCCAGTACATGGTTTGTGCAATTGGTCCACCATTGCAGTTAAGCCCCAGAAACTTTCAGCACGGATACTCCAGAATAAAGCTACGGAATGTGTATCAGGGTAGTCATATAGAGATATCAAGCTTACTAACAGATCTCTAGAAGTATTTCTGTGTCACACACTCGAGCATTCGGAATGAAGTGTTTACTCACAGTCTGTTTTGTTTGTGTATTAAATAGACATTTTTGTCTACAACAAATCATTGATATTTTAATAATGACCTCCACTCTTTTGGGATGATGTTCCACTAGATTATAGAGATTTGGGCACAATCATCCCTGTGGTTAGTAAATTCAGGTACTGATGTAGTTGAGGTGTAGCAGGACTCTCAAGATCTTGGACTTTAACTCATATCTCGATGAGGCTGGCTTTGTGTACAGGTCATGTGGGTCTCCTATTCCAAGAGAAGGGCAAATTTATACAATTATACAATTGTGTGCCTGCAGCTTTGGTGGAAGAACCACATATGGCTTGGAAAGTCAGGCGTTCCCATACTTTTGCCAATATAGAGTATTTGGGTCGAATTCAAAAAAGGTCTTAGAAGTGACTTGCATTAAACCTAATAGATGCTTGGCTTGCCTCTTTGTATTACAGATTTCTTCTTGGCTGCACGCCTAGAGTTATGACATTATTTGGCAAGCGACACTGTCCTAATTTTAAAGCGTTCACACCGTCTTGGAAGTACGAAGAGAAAAGCGCATTCCGACTGAATAATTTTAGCCGCCTGCAGGGCGCATACATCTCCATCCATGAGGCAGTGCTCAAACAGTGTTGTTCAGATTTTTGTTGGAGTCCAATTGACTACTCACGGCTGTTTATTGGGAATTCTATCATATTTGACATGCAGTTGTTATAGCTTCCACTCTTCTGGGAAGGCTTTCCACTTGATTGAGTGTGGGCATTTCTTCTCATTTAACCATAAGCACATTAAAAATGTAAGGAAAATGTAAATGTGCTTTTTACTTGTCACTGTAGAGGACAGTGAAATTTCTTGTGAGCTTTCACGTCCCCTTAATGTATTGCTTTTGGAAAAGGAGGTCTTGGGTTTAAACGGCGTTCCAGTCCATCCAGTAGGATTGAGGTCAGGGATCCGTGCAGGACACTCAAGATCTTCCTGACCAGCATTGGCATATCGGATCTTCATTGATCTCAGTTTGTGTACAGGGTCATTGTCATGCTGGAACAGGTTTGGACTACTTAGTGTACAAATCTTTTGGCGACAATTTGGCGAAGGAACACATTTGAGTGTTCAGAAACTTTTAGCCAACCTGTAAGCCGATTGTCTAATGGTTGCATGCACTTTTGAGATGTTCTTCAGTGTTTAAACTGCCTTCATACCTGGTTGATCAGAAGTGTTTGCCACAGGGCCGGTTCTAGACATTTGGAGGCTAAATTTATATTGGGAGTTTCCCATGGCCTTCTTCCCTCCAACATTCAAAATCACTTAAAACAAATATAATTTCTAACCTTTTTATTTATACAAAACCTGTTATCAGTATTTTTATAAATGTACTCAAATGTGCATAGAAATTTAAGGTCAACATAAAAAAAAAGACAAATACTATAAATACTTAAAAATATTAAAGGTCGTCTGGACCAGCTTTTCTTCTTCTTTTTCTTCTTCTTTTTCCTTGGCAAAGGCCACCTAGCTGCTGTTTTTATTTCAGATTTTTTACTTTTTTGTATTTTGAAACATGTACACTGTACAGTCGATCAACTCGGATTCAAATCGTATGTAAATTTAAAGTCGTCAGGCCTGCAAATAACGATCCGTCTTCCAATGGCTCCGAAGGGAATCGGCAGAACAAGGATCCGTTTATTTTAATAGTACATTATGATGCACAAAATACAGCCACTGTAAACTTCATACAATGTACAAAGATATTCAACTCAATATGTGCTTTTTGCATTTTAAAAAATACACTTATATACGCAAATACCCTGAATTAGGGTTTAATATAGTTATCATAAGCAGAACATCTAATTACATCTGCAAATTTTTTTTACCAGATTAATCGAGAGAAAAATCAGCCGATTAATCGATTATCAAAATAATCGTTAGTTGCAGCCCTTATTGTAAATTTATCCCTTGGGTTCCCTGGGGGTCTAGTGGTTAGGATGCGGCGCTCTCACCGCTGCGGCTCGGGTTCGATCCCAGGTCAGGGAACCAACCCCAGCCATTAGGGTTGCACAAGCCTTAGTGCCGGTCCCAAGCCAGGATAAATGGGGAGGGTTGCGTTAGGAAGGGCATCCAGCGTAAAAACATGTGCCAAATCAAAGATGCGGATGGTCCGCTGTGGCGACCCCTAACGGGAGAAGCCGAAAGAAAGTTTTATTGTAAGTTTATCCCTTATGAATGAGCCAGTGGCGGAGCCAGTGGCTCTGCGTTCACACTTTCGCTTTCAATCGTTTCCCAAAAGTCCCTCACCCACACTGCGACATGAAAAGCCGTTTTCAAATTTATCTACTTGGCAGAGCATTTTTTCAAAAAGCTATGTTTTTTTTCCCCCAGTCTCAAAAACACAGTATCTCAGTATTCTGGCATTTGTAGATTTATTCCTTGTCTTCATCGCCGTGTTTAGATGACCCTATATATTTATAGAAAGATACAGTTTTGGTTTATTTTTTCAGTTTATTTTCGGTTCTCAGACGCCAGTCTGAAAATACCTCGTTCTCAGAATACCCTCGCTGCGGTATCTTCACATTATTCATAGCTTCGCCTTTTTTTTTTTTTCTTGACCGACCTCGTTTTCGGTCGTCAGAGCTCGAGCGCGCAGGATGATGAGTTTGATGGGGCCACGCAACCGCACGATAAAGAGCCGCTCGCAAACCCTGTGTTTGGGGGGAGACTGCGTCTCGGCACGAGCGTCCACTCGGTATCCGTCCCCACACGCCGTTACGGCGCGATTTAAATACCCGACCGTAGAGGACCAAGAGTTGTTCTTCTGACAGACGAGCATTTCAACCGAAATTGTGTTAGGTCCTTTAGTGATATCAATGCGAAATAAAGTGCTCCTCGTCTGAGCCGAGAGCGAGGACTTGATCCGAAGGAAAGAAAAGGAAGGACACACAGAGACACAGACCTCCTGGAGGATGTCCGCTCAGCAGCACGGCCCCCGGACACTCTTTTCTTTCGACTGAAAACGATTTCGTCGTTCTGTAGCGATTCGGTCAAAATTCATTGTCACGATCTCACAGCCTCCTGGTGATCGGCGCCCCCTTTCGGCATGGAGGGAACGAGCACACACATACATATTTATATACAGTGCAACCTCGATACTCGCGGGGATTATGTTCTATTTGACGGGTTTTTTTTAAGGGGAATTGTACATGTACTGTACTGTACAACTCAACAGAACTTGTGAATAACTTGTCATAAATGTTTTATTTACTACTTAAAATAAATAATTGAAATGTTACTCCGAACTCTCGAGCCACTCGCGTTGAGATTTTTCGTGATTTACTCTCAGTCCGGTTCCCAATGAAAAGTCGTGAGTGTCAAGGTCGTGAGTATTGAGTATTGTATATATATACAATAAAACCTCAATACTATATATATATATATATATATATATATATATATACACACATCCACTCACACATACACGTCTGCGGATCGTCTGACGGCTTTAGCTGGAATCTGATTAATCCTCTGTGGAATTCCGCACCGTGATCGCTTAATCCATTGATAAAACGAGGTGTTAATTGTTTCGCATATTTAGTAGGACGTCCTCGCAGGGCTTTCCTGACAGACATTTGATGTAATTATTAATTGTGCTTGCTCAAGAGAGATCGCTCATGGCCATAGAGGTGGAGGCCCTCTGGAGACGGGGTTTCTACCAGACTGCCTGCCGAAGAGCAAAATCACTGTATCTGACGCTACTTTTGCACATATATACTGGTCTCTTTAATCTGCTCGGGTTCAGGGTTTTATTTTTTTGTCGTTGCACGTTGTTCCAACAGAGGAAATCGGTTTATTTTTCCACCCGTACACACCCCTCAGCTTTAATTACATGTGGTGTGAAACCGAATTAACGAAGCGAAGGAAGTATCAGTTTCACTTTGATTCAGATTCGGCAAACTTTTTTTTTTTTCCTGTCCATATCGATGCTCGGTTGCGTGACTGTATGCAGTATCTAAAGAGTCACACTGCTTCTAAGCAGGCAATAATAACAACATGGTTCTTCTCCATACTGTTACCACAAGTTTAGAGGCACACCATTGTGTAGGATGTGTGAGCCTTACATTTTCTCTTCATTCTCTTCTGGATGAATTGGAATGCTGACGGCACCCCAGGTAGGGTTGTGCGATATTGACAGAAAGAATCGATAACCATAAGCAGACGATATTTTGCTGAGTTTGTTATCGTGCCGTTAGCTTAAGGATTACCGCAGACAGCCGACTCCAGTTCACAGCAGTAACAGTGATAAATTTTTTTCAATTAATAGATTTTCACCTTTTATGAGTCATTTTCTTTTTTCTTCATAAAGCCAATTTTTTTTTCTAACAGTGTGCATCATCTGTGAGTCAAATTCCTACATTTAATCAGTCAATCAGAATAATAAGCCATTTGTGCAAAATGCAATGCAGAGGAAAGATGCTTTAAATGTGAAATAAAGACCGCTGATTCGGCTCAATCGCAATGACTCATTATTTGTCAGATGTCTAAAATGTAAGTCTCTTAATATTAATTACTCGATTATTGAACTGATGTATAATATCAATATCATGCTGATTTTTAAAGAAGAAAAAAAACCCAGAAATTTTTCGCATGATATTGATTAACTGTATAACATGATATAAATGTACACATTTTTCTGTCCCCATATCATGGATTTTGTGATCATTCTAAATGCATTTTCATAAACTAAATCATGCAGTGAAAACTTTAACCCACTGAACATCATCACGTTCACTCTGTAGGCGCGTTTTGTTTGGGGTTTGCGATATACTCGATAATGTCAACAATTACGATATAATCGTAGACGATTTATATCGTTTTATATGGATTTATATCGTTTTCTATCTATATTCGATATAAATATTGATATATTTATAAACGATCTATATCATATTTATCGTATTTATTGTTGTTAAAACAACAGTTACGATATTATCGTAGACGATTTATATCGTAGACGATTTATATTGTAGACGATTTATATTGTTGACGATTTATATCGTAGACGATTTATTGTGGACGATTTATATCGTACACGATTTATCGTAGGCGATTTAATGTAGACGATTTATATCGTAGACGATTTATTGTAGACGATTTATATCGTAGACGATTTATTGTAGACGATTTATCGTAGACGATTTATATCGTAGACGATTTATATCGTAGACGATTTATTGTGGACGATTTATTGTGGACGATTTATCGTAGGCGATTTAATGTAGATGATTTATCGTAGACGATTTATATCGTAGACAATTTATTGTAGACGATTTATATCGTAGACGATTTATATCATAGACGATTTATTGTAGACTATTTATATCGTAGACGATTTATATCATAGACGATTTATTGTGGACGATTTATAACGTACACCCTAACCCCAGGTCTTCGGGACATTTTTGCGGTCAGTTTAGGTGCAAGAGAATGCGTTTTCTCAGCGTTGTTGAAGTATCGTTTATTTTCCGCGAGCAATATCAGCCATCTTAAACCTCAAAAGTTCCATTCCATTCGTGTCACGCAGCGAAATGTGGTTCACTCGCGTGATTGCGTAAGACCTCACACGGACTGTCTCGTTCTTCCATCTGACACACGCAATCTATTATCACGATGTAAGGCACGCTACATTTTCATACAGCCGCTGACAAATCGAAGTGATCTCATAGCAAGCTCTTAACCCCGGGCGCTGATGGCTTTACAGATAGCCATGCTTTTGGGCTTTTTTTTTTTTCTTTCTCTCTCTCCCTGTGCCATTCATAATCCTGTTATTGCAGCATGTAGCCTGCGCGAGGACCTGCAGCAGTAACACAGCAGCCGTATCGTCATAAATATCTCCTGTCACCTGAATGTGGCTCACATGCCTTACACAATACCTGCTCTATCTTCCTGGTGTGGTGTGTGTGTGTGTGTGTGTGTGTGTGTGTGTGTGTGTGTGTGTGTTAGAGTGTGTGTTAGAGTGAAAGAATGTTTTCCTTATTTAGAAACCAGGCATGCTGATAGACAGAGCTGTCAAGGTCATGCCTATCGGCACTTATTTCACATCTTCACAGCGTCTTCACAGTGTCTTCACAGCAATGAATACATTGCAGAGATTGTTCAGAGAGCCTCGTTTTTCTCCACACGCTCTCTGCTCACCATCTCAGATGATCAGCCTTAGCGTCAGGCACCGATAGAGACACAGAGCCCCCTTCTGCTGGAATCCTAGCTTTTCTTACAAACGCATCCCCTAGTTGCTGCAATTGAAGCGTTTGCAGGGGTTCAGTTCGGAGTTCAAGGAGCAGCGTACATATGGCAATGAAGATACTAAAGGCTTAAAATTTGAGTCAAATTATATATATATATATATATATATATATATATATATATATGTCCACCAATCAGGCATTTAGAAATTTGAGCTACAGGAGCTCGTCTGTTGGATCAGACCACGAGGACCAGCCTTCGCTCCCCATGTGCATTAATGAGCCTCGGCCACCCACGACCCTGTCGCCGGTTCACCACTGTTCCTTCTTTGGACCTCTTTTGATAGCTACTGACCACTGCAGACTGGGAACAGCCCACATTACTGCAGTTTTGGAGACGCTCTGACTCAGTCGTCTAGCTCTTGTCAAACTCGCTCCCCACCTACCCCACCTACTAACAGGTGCCATGATGAAGAGATAATCAGTGTTCTCACTTCAGCGCTCATAATGTTACGTCATCATGTTATGTCTGGTCGGTGTATATATACAATATACGAATAAAAGTTTGTAGACACCTGACCATATGATTTGTATGTGCTTTTTAAACATCCCATTCCACAACCTCCAATCTTCTAAGAAGATGTTCCACTAGATTTTGGAGTGTTTGTGGAGATTTGTGCTCAGGAGGCCTGGGGTGCTGTGACAAATTCATCCCGAAGGTGTTCGATAGGGTTGGAGCTCTATAGCAGGCCAGTCAAGATCTTCCACTCCAACCCATGTAAAGCATTTCTTCATGGAGCTGGCTTTGTGCACAGGAGCATCGTCATGCTGGAACAGGTTTGGGTCTCCAAGCGAAGAGAAACTGACATCCAACTGACGATCGCGAGCTTCCAACTATGTAGTAACATTTTGGTGAATATAGTAAGTTAGGTGTCCTAATACTTTTGACAACATAGTGATTTTTCTTTTGTTATTTGGTAGTTAATTGTGTATCTTTTTCAGTATCTTGATATGTAACCTATGCAGTATGATGCACTATATTTTAACTGTGCCTGTTTTGTTGTTATGGGAAAAAAAAAGAAAAAAAAGAACCTCACCCGCTGCCACGGTTATATTGGTTTGTACACACCCGCAGTGATTCAGAATAAACCCGCACGGACAAGTTGTGCCTCTATACAGTATGTGAGCATATTGAAACACTAAAGTTTTTTTTTTTTTTAACGAGCACAGGAAGGACATTTATGGTCCTGGGATTATAAAAAGCGATGCGAAGTGATGCTAAAATATTTTTGGCAGCGACGTCAAACAGGATAGAACGAGCCGCAGAGAACTAGCGTGACAACCGGTTGTATCTCAATACTCCCTGGGCAATGCCAGGCAGCTGGCAGCAGGGGCAAGTAAGCCGTCATACCAAAGTATTTATTAACAGTCACAAATCCATCAACAACTCGAGAAAATAAGGAACCGGGTTTTATGAATGAAAGAGTTTAAAGTGTTGCCCGGCGCGACGGTTTGCCGACACCTGACCGTCGCACTCGTATGAGATTATTGAGCATCCCGATTTCTTTAGCTCGAATATTAACCTCCACTCTTCTGGGAAGACGTTGCACTTGATTTTGGATAGAGGCTGTGTGGAGAACTGGTGAGATCAGGCACTGGTATTGTGCAGTAGTGAGGTCAAGGCTCTGTGCAATACATTTGAGATCTTCTACTCCAACCATGGTAAGCACGTCTTCATGGAGCTGGTTTTGTGCACAGGAGAATTGTCATGCTGGAGCATCCTAGTGGCAACAGTATGGAGAAGAGCCATACTTCATTCTTTGGAGACGTTCTTTTTCGAGAAGGGCCTGTGCAACCCTGCAGACGACTTCCGTAATCGAATGAAGCATGGTGGCGGACGTGCTCTCACTCTCGCTCTGGTTGCTGTGTTCCCATACACGGAATTCCGCTCTCTGTGACGTCATGAAGCTCCATATTCGGAAAAAAAACAAACAAAAAAAACACTTCACAACTTGGAACGAACTTGGAAGGAGTGTGTTTGGCACTTAATACTCTGTCATAGGTTCAAATAGATTTTTTGTTTTTTTATTTAAAACTTTTGCCATGTTTTTTGAAAAAAAAAACAACAACACTCCATGTAAAATAGTGCTGAACTTTATTTACAAAAAAAAATAAAATCACAAATATATAAAAAAAACAGTACTGAATCATGCAAATGTGCTGAATGACCTAAATATGATTATATTAATTGTATAAATAAAGCGCTCTCCGTGCAGCGT
>JAAIIK010000048.1:1822245-1833224 GCA_014706435.1 Silurus glanis | reverse complement strand
GTGTGTGTGTGTGTGTGTGTGTGTGTGTGTGTGTGTGTGTGTGGGCATTATTTATATTTTGGCTGGGACCTCAACATAAAAATCGCTGCTACTCTTGAAATGTTTGTTTCCCAAGGGAAAAAAAGAAGCTTTTTTTGGTCTAAAATTTGCTTTCATTTCAAATTTGTAAAGTCAATTTGAGTTGGTGTGCTTTTTTTCTTTGGTTACTGAGATTAAGTTTAGGGTTTGATTTAACTGTAGGATGGATTATTAGATCAAAGTAAGGTCCTAATAGACGTGTGTAAGACGTGTGTGTGTATGTGTCTGGGCATTTCTTTTGTCTTTGCTGGAACCGCAACATAGAAATCTTCGCTAGTCTTTAAATAATTGTTTCCCCAAGAAATAAAAAAAAAGGCTTTATTTGGTCTAAGAATAGTTTTTGTTTCAAATTTGTAGTCAATGTGAGTCATGTGTCTTTCTGTTTAATGCGATTAAGATTTAAGTGTAGGATGAATTATTAGATCAAAGTAAGTTCCTCATTTAGATAGTAAGATGTGTGGGTGTGTGTGAGTGTGTTGAGCCAGAAGAGTGTTCTGGTGGCTTTTGGCACGAGGTCTTGTTTACAAGGTCCGCAGCAGCAGCATTCCAGGCCAACAATTAGATATAATTGGTAAACTTGGCAGCTGGCAAAAGACGGCAGAATGGAAAGAATCTCCACGCCAAAGGGATTTAGTGGGCGATTCGGGGCGGAGAGGTGAAATATGAGCGACAGCAAAGAACAGAAAGTGCAAAGCGCGGTTCAGGTCTGTACTTTGACTCCGGCTTTTGTGTGTATGTTCTTGCGCACACGCATGCTTCTGCTTCGAGAGCTGCTGGGTTGGCTGGTTTGGACCAGGGTACAGCGGCACTATTGAGCAGCAATGAAAGGAAATAGTCCGGACTCCTCTAATGAGTCGTGGCACTCGAGGTGAACGACGACAGACCAGCGCACATCGCTGCTGGCAAGCTTTCTCACCAATGCCTGGCCTTCTCAGCAGAGAACAAGCCATCATGCAAACGTCTCATGACCTCCGTCTGATAAAGGGGAAGTTTTTAGATGTTGTGCATCAAGGCATTGATGTTACTTCTGGCTAAATGTTTCAAGTTGCAAGTTTCTCTCTATAGCGCTTCTCACAACTAACATTGTCTCGAAGCAGCTTTACAGAATGTACGAATTCTAAGACAAAAATTGAGTGATTTATGCGTATTTTTTCCACAATGAGCAAGACTGCGGCAATGAAAAACTCCCTTAGATGGTATGAGGAAGAAACCTTGGGAGGAACCAGACTCAAAGGGGAACCCATCCTCGTTTGGGTGACACCAAGAGTGTTGGACGACTTGTTTTATAATTACTATTACATTATTAAATAGTTCCTATTCTAAGCAATCATTTATAATTTTGTTACTTCAGACATAGCGAATATGTACCAGGTTCAAGGCAGAAGATGGATGGAATAGAACGTGTGATCATTTATTCATTTTTTTGCTGCGGTAAGAACTAATGCTAATGCTATACACCGAGTGATGATTTGCTAGCCAACTAAAAAAGCTGTGGTAACTTCATGGATGTAGCCGGACCAGACAATGTTAAATGTGTCATTTCCTCTCGCTTACACTGAGAGCTAATTCAGGTAATAAAATTATTCCTGATGGCTGACTTGTTAAGCTAGATTACCGAGACTCATGCAATACAGGACGCTTTATGCCATACTCATTTAGTCAAATTAGCACACTTAAAGCACCTCCATTTTTTCCTGAGTGCTTGATCATTTAAAAAACTCTGTTTTGCAGCATGTTACACTAGAAGATAAGCTTTGATTGGGCAAATATATATGTGGTGTCTTTTTTTTTTGGGGATTAGGATATTGTTGGATATAGTAATGATTGTTTATAAATTGTTGTAATAAGAATTAATTGCATCATGAGTGTCATGGGTGTCATTTATTTTCATTCGACGTACTTTTCTTCCCCTTTTTTTTTTTTTTTTTTTTTTTTTTTTGTCCACATGATCTACAGGGCTCCGGTAACATTAAGAAATTCCTTTTGCAGTATTGTGAACTTGGCAGGTCTGGTGTTTAGACAGAGGCCCGAGGCCAGACTCGCTCAGGTTTTTGTTCTGTAACAGTTTAACGCCGTTAAACACTTAATCACAGCTGTACAGTCCATGATGGCATATCGCATATATCCTGGGAAACCGAGAGTTTGAATTGTTGGCTGTGTGTGCGCACCCTTGACAACTGCACTTTCGGTTAAATGAATAGTCTTTTCATAGTATTTTCTTAGGATTAGTTAATACAGAAAAGGTTAATATAAATAGTATAGAGTGATGTGAAGTGAAACAAGTCATCTGTTCTTCTGTTGCAGCATCTAACGCCAGCATCTGCTCGTCTTGTCTTCTCTCCGTTCTTTTTCAGGTCCCTATTCTTTAAATGGATACCGCGTACGAGTTTACAGGCAAGACTCAGCCACCCAGTGGTTCACGGGCATCATTACTCATCACGACCTCTTCAGCCGCACTATGGTTGTGATGAATGACCAGGTACGGCCGGTTAAAACAGTCGACATTATTAAATACCCAATAAGTCTATACTAGGGATCCGCATCTCCATAACTGAGGTCGATACGATTCGCATCTCAATGTATAGCCACAGAGACGTTACACTAAAGATACATATAAAGCAGCTACCGATGCACTGTGACACGATTCAATTTAACGCTATACAATGCAGTAGATAAGATATTACTATGCAATTCAATAGGGTAGAGATCGTTCGCTTTTATTTCTTTGGTTTCAACAGACAGCAAAACGTAAATTTACTTAAAGAATGGGAGAAACTGCTCAAAAATTGGTGTGCCAAGCTTGTAGCATCAAACTCAAAAATACATGTAATTGTTGCCTAAGGTGCTTCAACAAATTATTGAGCAAAGGCTGTGAATACATGAGAACATGAGATTTTTTATTTAAAAAAATGTATTTTATACATTTGCAAAGATTTTAAACCCACTTCTTTCACATTGTCATTCATTGAATCTTTGAATCTTACCATCCCTAGTCAACCTGTAACCTGTAGGCAGACCGTATACTCTCACCTGAGTGTTTCTCGATCTTGTCTGTAGGTACTAGAGCCTCAGAACGTCGATCCATCTATGGTACAGATGACTTTTCTGGACAATGTGGTCCATTCTTTGCTGAAAGGAGAAAACATAGGCATCACATCCAGACGGAGATCACGCTCTAGCCAGAATAGCAACACTGCCCACGTGAGTAATGCAATTGCTGCTTGCAAGCCTAGTCACACACATACTTTCACACACTGCCCGTTCGTGTCATGCTGTTCGTAGTCAGTAGTAGTTATTCAGTATTCCTACCCTTTTTATGTTTTCTTTTGAAATGGTAACATCACATCGTCAGTGTTTCTGTTTGTGTGTAACGCTTTGCTCTCTGCACTGTGCGCCCAATTTGCCAGCCATGTGCTCTGTTTGTAGCTAGCTTTTAAAGTAAAGTTCCTATGTGCTTAGAAGTCTTGTTTTTCTTTTTCCTTTTTTTTCCCCTCATCATTTCAAGAATTAAAGTCTAGAACCTTTGTAGTAATCACTGGTCCCTTTATTATTAACAAGACGTCTCTGTTCCATTTTGTTCCATTTTTATTTTATTTTCTGTTTTGTTCTCTTCTCTTTTGTTTCTTTGTGAAAAACATAAATTGGGGATATGCAAGCAGACCACAGGAGGGAGACCAAGCAGCAACACAGGAAGCACTCAGGTACCGGGCCGCCCCCCGCCCCCCCTACCCCAACCCCTCCCTCTTAATAGCTTTAGAGCTGTTTATCTAGAATCTGCATATCCCTCTGTTGTTCTGTAGACTTTTTTGTCTAGCCTCTGCATATCCCACTTGTACTGTTTTTAGTTTAGCATTGATTTTTTTTAGCATGAATGAGCACATTTGTGGCAGAGTCTATTAAACTATGGAGCAGAGAAAAGTCATAGGAACTCTCCTTTTAAGGCTAGTGCTGTGACTCCATTTTTTGATAGAATGTTTTCTAGTGCAATTACAATTCACAAGACAAGAATGTGCTGAAATGGAGTTGCCTTTTCTTTTTCCTTATAGTTCTTGTGAAGTCTCAGTATTTTATATTAGCGGTGCTAGTGGTTGTGGTGGATTTTGCACCCAGTGCTGGAAAAAAAACCCATTTATTCACATTCCAATCAGACTCATGGTTGACCCCCACCATCATTGATGTCTTTGTGTGTCTGCTTGTCTGCGGATCACTCACAGGGTCATTACACACGTGCCCAAGCCAACAGTCCCAGACCGGTGATGCACTCCTCAGGCTCCGCCACCAAGCAGGGCTCACAGGCCCAACAGCAACAGACTCAGCATGCTCAGCAGCAGGTATCCCAGCAGAACCAGCAACAGCTGCAAGCATCACCAGGGCAACAGCGTGGGTCCCGGTCAACACGTAGGAAGGGATCAGACAGCAGCATCCCAGATGATGAAAAGATCAAAGAGGAAAAGATGGACTCCGGAGGTGGAAGAGGAGGTAACCTTCTACTGAACTATCGATGTAGCTATTCAAAATATAACGCATAACGTTGCAGTAGAGCGCACCTTCCACATACTGAATAATGTTATATTTTATCCTGTTCATGAGTAGTCTGGATTTGTGCCTAGTAAAATAAAAGCTTTGAAACCACAAGGCTTAATTGATTTGAACTATTTTTAGATTATCATAAATGTGCCAGGAGCTACTCTGCTGCTCTATAATGTCTAATAGAGCACTTAGGATTCTATACATGTTTAACTTAAGTAGACAGTGGCATCATGCCTTGGTTTGAACCTCTAGAAAGCATAGGTTTTTGTATTTTTCTAGACATTGTGGCGAGTTTCTGGCCCTAACTGACCTATCTGATGTGTGTTTTCTTGCACTACAGATGTTTTGAGGAACAAATCGAAACAGATGGTGAGCAAGCGGAGAAAAGCTGAGGATGAGGAGAAGAAGGCTGGCCTTAAACGGATAAAGATGGAGGCATCAGATCTTTCTGAAAGCAGCGACTCTGAGAACTCCAATAAGAGGCTTCTGGACTCGTCCTCAGAGCCAAGCTCTGAAAATGAACTGAAAACTAAATGCCTTTCAAAAGCCAGTGAGGAAGAGGAGAAGTCCCAGACGTGCAAGGTTCTGGAGGTGCCAGATACCAATAACAGGGTGTCTCCTTGGGAAGAGGTACCTACTATGGATAAGATTGTCAATACAGCAGCCATGGAAGTGGTGCCCTCTGCCAAGAGTGAACATACGGTGGAGAGGAGATCCCCGGTGCAGCCTCCCAGCCCCTGTGGACAGACTCAGAGTCTTGGTGAGGTTCAGGGGTGCATAGTGGAAATCAAAAGCACTGTGAAAACTCTTCCCAAGGAGCATTATAGCACAGGGGCACCCAGAACACACACACCAAAGTGTGTGATTGATATCACAGAGGACTCTAGCTCTCACCCCACCAACAGGGAGAACTCAGAGGCTGTGTCTGCACTCTTGACCCCTCAGAAACGTGAAACTTGCGTTCCTGAGGCCAGACATTTGGTGCTAAACCCCTCAGCTATTGAATGTAGGAAGCCAGAGGGTGAACTGCAACAGCCGCTAGTTCAGAGCATGGGGAGCAAGATTGAGTTCGCCCACTCTGAGGTGATCCGACCGGTGGCCTCGGTGAGCGAGTTGGCAGCTGTGGCGGAAAGGGAAAGAGAGAAAGTACAGCAGCAGTACCCTTCAATCATGCCTTGTGTCAAGAACGCTACACTTGCTGAAGATGTGCGAAAGCCACAGAAACTTAGCTCGTCACCAGACGTGGCCAAGTCCAAGTCCAACCCTTCACCTGACACATTTAAGCCCAAGTGCAATCCCTCACCTGATGCCATGAAGTCAAAAACCCACAGTGTCCTGGAGGCTATGAAGCCTAAACCAAACACTTCCCCCGAGGTGACCAAACACAAAGCACGCCACCACGACAACCCTTTGTCTTCGGTTGCCCGGTCAGCAGCCAAGCCAGACACAGAGACCCCTCGCTCCAGTTTCAAGCCTGTTCTTACTCGCACTACTCCCTCTAAGAGCCCTCTCATTGTCGACAAAAACGAGCACTTCACAGTGTATCGTGACCCGGCACTGGTGCGGCCAGAGGCCGAGACCAACCACGTGACTTACCTTCCTCCCCACCTCCATCCACTCCACAGCTCCTCCCACGGTACTTGCCTAACACCTAGCTCGCACCACCACTCGCACCTATTGTCTGCCTCTTCCCTCAGCCCACACCACTCAGTGCACCACCCCTTGCTCCCCACTGTGTTGCCCGCCATGCCGCCATCCACCCTGCTGGGTGGCCACTCTCGCCTTGACTCAAGTGGACTTGGTCATCTGGCTCTAGCGCACCATCACCCACACCAGCAGCAGCAGTTTCTCCAACAACAACCTCCCCTGCTGCCCCAGACACACAGTGGTGCCAGCTACAACCAACTAGGCCTCTACCCTATCATTTGGCAGTACCATAATGGCACACAGCACTCCTATCCACCTGGACTTAACCTGCCTGGGTCGAAGTGGGTACATCCAGAGAATGCTGTAAACTCAGACGGTAGTATGCCAAGGGTAAGGATATCACAGGACTGGCATTGTTATCATTTTTATGTGTATTCAAGTAGATTACTGAATGGAAACAGTCTTTTTGTACACAGTGTGCTATTTAAAATGACGTTCTGAGAGCACTAAAAGTCAGTTCAAGTACTGTTAATCTAGACCCCTTTTCAGACAATGAGAAAAGGAAGCAGGCACAATTACACCTGATGCTACCTAGATGCATGTATTGGTCTTGACCTGGGTGTGTAATGTTTTTAGAACACTTCCAGTCCTTGGCTCCACCAGCCCACCCCTGTGAGCTCAGCAGACAGCCTCGGGATTCTGAGCCATGTCCCGGGTCGACCAGCCAGCGCTGACTCCCACAGGCCCCTTAAAATCACCTCACACTCTAGCCCTCCACTATCCAAAACATCTGCAGACCTCCACAAAGGGTAAGCACACTCACACAAAGCTCTGACTGTTAAAATACTTTGACAAAAAAATTTGCTTATTTAACAACCATGCAGATAACTGAATGATTTTAATGTGATATGTGTTTGGTTTTCTAAAGCCAGACCTCCTCACTTTAATCCACTTCCATAGTGTACTGGGTAAAGTATAATGCGCTATAAAGACTAATACAGAGGCCAGTTAAGATCTTTCTTTGTTCTAAGGCTGTGACTGAGTCACCGGCTCCTTTTGCACAAAACATATTTTGCTTTTTTAACCAAGCTTTCTCTGCATGACCAGTTCATCGAGTATGTTGGCAGTGGTAGGATAATGATATGGTCTAGATTTGGTTCAAAAGAAAGTATGAAAATGGCCATGTTGGAATTTAGGGAAGTCAAAGTGGCTTGTATTATATCATTCTAAAGAATTACAAGGAGAATAGTTTTTTTTGCAAAACCAATATTTTCATGAAGTTTGTTTGAAATCAAACATACCTTGGGGTCTTTACCATGGGGTTTGTAAAAAAAACAATATAGGGTACCTTTTAAATAATACTTACAAAAATTAAAAATATTAAAGAATATGCAAATGAAATGCTGCTATTTTTGGTCAGTGGATCCTATTACGAGAACACTGAATACAAGGCAGAAATACAGACTATTACATTTGTTGTACCATTTAACTTATAAGTATCGAAACAATCTATTCCGTTTATTTCTTCAGGGAGCTGGAAAATAAGGTTTTTGTGGATCCCATGCGTGGCTTGATAACAGCCCACATGAAGCAGGAGCCGGACCGGAGCCGAACACCCAACAGCAAAGAATTGCAGCGCCTCTACATGGATTCATCACACATGAAGCAGCAGGCGCAGCCTCCACGCCTACCACTGGACACACCAGACCGGGCCATTAAGTACAAGGAGGAGAACCGGCGCATCCTACAGGAGAGCATTGAGGTGGCCCCCTTTACTGCCAAGATCCGGTCAGGAGAGCCAGAGCGTGAGTCCTATGCCCGCATTCCCTCCCTCCCCATTGGTGGACCACCCAAGGAAAATGAACATTCACCCTCTGATCTTTACAAGTACAAGCACTCTGCTCCTCAGTCATTGCCGCAGAGCAACTATTTTACCACCCTGTCCAACAGTGTGGTAAATGAGCCACCTCGTCTCTACCCCTCCAAAGAGCTTAACTCTCTTTCTGTCTCTGGTAGCCTGCCTCTGGGCTCATACGCTAGTGGTGGAGCCAGTGTCAAGTCCCTGTCCAAACCTCCCCCACTCATCAAGCACCAGCCAGAAGCTGAGGGCCTGGTGGGAAAGATCAGTGAGCAGCTCAGTCAGCAGGTGGCTCTGAACCCTCTCAGTTCTCCAGCCGTAGCCAATGAGCGCCGTAGTCCAGCTGTCTCACCTTCAAACCAACTCAGGAGCATGCCTGCCTTGCACAGGGCGCCTGTCTTTCACCCGCCTACACAACAAACACTGGACCGCAAGGAGGCTGGCTACGGTCGCCTCTCACCACCCACGCTCACCCCCATTCAGCCAGTCAGTGTGGCTGGGAAGGTGTCGGAGCAACAGAAGCCCCCCACTCTGCTACCAGAGCTCAGGGAGGTAAAGAGCAATGTCGAGCTGGCCTCCAGTGAGCCATGGAGGTCCAACTCTGACTCACAGAGCCACGATAAAACGTCCCCGTGGCATGCGGACAAAAGTCAAGGGAAGCCACCAGCAGCCACAGCCTCTGTTATTGTTCGCTCTAGAACCTGCATTAAGTATGACAGCTCGAAGTCTGGCGCCAAGGAGACGTCTGGCAGCAGGCAGCATGTGGGCAAAAACCAACTGGACTGCACCAAACTGGCTGAGACAAGAGAACCTGGCAGAGTTATCCAGCAGAACACAAATAGGGAGGATCTTTTTTCGCAGTACAAAATGAACTTTGTCCGAGTCTCCCAGGGCAGCTTTCCCAACTCTGCGGTAGCTGTTGTTAACTCCGTGTGCAATAGCAGTATTGATGTAAACACGTCTGCCTCTGCTGCTTCCAGATACAACGTGCTGAGTCGAGGCACAGCTGAGCTACCATATCCCACCTCAGCCACTCCGAGTAGCAGTAACATTAACAGACTAGAGGGGCCTGAACTCAAATGCAGGACTCCCCCAGGTTCGGAGCTGCAGGAGTGCAATGCCAGGACAGCCTCGCCCAGTGGGCAGCTGCCTCAGACTGTTTTGGCCCCAGCCTCACAGCCCTACTCTGGAAACTTCATTCACCTGAAAAAGCACAAGGCCGCGTTAGCTGCTGCCCAGTCCCGCGGCTCAAGCAGCGCATCAGAGAGCGAAAGCAGCAGTAGATCCTCTCAGGAATCGCCCACTATCATCACCCAGGACCGTGCCTCTCCAGGTAACACAGCCAGTAAATCCAGCCCCATACCCAATGGTCAGTCATCACAGATAAACCAGCCGAACTACCACAAGCTAAAGAAAGCGTGGCTTACTAGGCACTCTGAGGAAGATCGCAACACTAACAAGGCAGAGAAAACCTCCAGCGCCGTCTCCGAGATCATTAAGCCATGCACAGTGAACCTAGTAGCGTCCACCTCGAGTGACGTGGAGATCGGTAAAGACGGCAAATGCTTAGAGGATAAAATGAGTCAGGAGGACCGGAAGCCGCGACGAGGCCCCACCAAGCGGCCGCATGAGTCAGGATCGGACAGCGCCGACGACTCTGATGGCAGCGACGGCAAGCATGAGCAGAGGGCAAAGAGGCAGCCTAAGCCCACCTACAAGAAGAAGCAGAATGACATGCAAAAGAAGAAAGGGGAAAATGACGAGGAGGATGTCAAGCCCAACGGCATTTTCAGAAGTGCAAAGGAGAAAACCAAACTCAAATTGGCCAGCAGCAGTAAGTTTTTACCTCGCAGTATACGAAAGCAAACTTTTTACAACCGTGTACATTTTGTAGAACATCCAACAAAATAAGTCTTACTGTGGATTACAGTCAGGCTGCAATGATTAGTCAACAAATAAATTACAGCGACTATGAACATGTTCATGTTCTAAATTACAGATACCACATTAGATACCAGATGGAGATCAGTTTAGGATTTACTTCACAGGAACAGAGAGATCAAAAACAAGCATGGATATACCATAATAAAAGAGATCATAAAATAATATGAATACTACTGTATAGCATCTGGATATGTGTAGGATATTAGATAGAATGTTCCATTTTAGTAGATGTAAGGAGAACCTGAAAATCGGGTAAATTTTTAGATGTCCTCCTGCAAAACTTACTTCATTACAGGTTCAAAGTCACAGATTCCAATATGACTCACGTAAAAAGCCTTGGAGTATCTTGACTTGTATTGAACAGTACTTTATAGTACAGTATTTGACTCGCATTGAACGTAGTCCTCAACACCAAGACAGACATTAATGAAGTCAAAAACAGTTGATTTGTAAGGTTTTATTTCCTAAAATACAAATCATATTGTGCACCTCGACACTGCATTAACCATCAACACAACAGCCTCTTTAACATGCCAGAATGAAACAAACAAGTCGGTCAAAAAAAAACAAATAAAAGGATAAAGAAGTAAAGCGATCTTTCAACAAAGGTATCTTCAATTAACAAATATAATGACAGAATCATGGCACAAAGTAGAAGAAGCATAAGTATTCAGTTGACAAATAAAATGAAAGTAAATCAAGATAACATAAAACCAAATATTCAGAGCTGTGATTTGATGCAGCTCTCAGTTTTATAGAGCAGCAATATTTGTAGTCAATTTCAACAAAACCAGGTTCTTAAAGTTTTTGGAATTTATTCTCCTTCTTTTTGAACTGAAAATCAATAGATTTTATATATATATATATATATATATATATATATATATATATATATATATATATATATATATATATATATATA
>JAAIIK010000048.1:1807201-1822235 GCA_014706435.1 Silurus glanis | reverse complement strand
ATATATATATATATATATATATATATATATATATATATATATATATACACACATACATATAAAAGAGCATTTAAATCTTTCAATTTATTTCATTTCATTCATTTCATTGACTCAATGGCAAAGCTATTTATTCCTAAGCAGAAAGATATTGTATTTCAGAAATAGCCCCAAATTGTGAGTGTGGGGGTCGGGGGTGGGGGTTGTGCTCACATCTGGACTGCAGCTGTGGAGATTTCAAAGCTGCTATAGGAATGTTCAACTTTTATGTGAAATAAATCTTGCCAAGGCATGTTAAGTGTTCTTCTAAGCGGAGAGCTTTTAGCAGGCCCCACGTATTATTATTACATGCAGAGAGGAGCCCCCTTTGTAACTCAATACATGTTCCAGTACACACAGTCACTCTTGTCATGTTTCATAACTGTAGTCATAATACGTGAGCCAGTGGAGTCACCCGGGTGTGACAGAATAGTGAAATCGCAAAACCTCACTTTCGTAGACTCGTACCTTCCAACAAGTGTTCCAATTATTTGTTTTTTTGTAAAGTGCTGAGTATCACACATCAGCCTAAAGCACGTCCCTATCAGATCATTTAACATGATTGTTGGAAGTGTTAATATTTGTTTTGTGGTATTTAATGGAATTTGTTTTTTTTTTGCTCATGAGACATACAAGCAAAAAAACACACCTATTTTCCTATTCCTTATACAGCAACTTGCACAATATATTTTTTTTTCACACATATGTTCATAAAGGAAATAAAATAACATTGAGAAGTCTGTTAATGGTATTTGTGCTGTGTGCGTTTGTGTGCATGTTCAGATGGTATCCCTCGCTCAGTGCTAAAAGACTGGAGGAAAGTGAAGAAGCTGAAACAGACGAGTGAATCCTTTCTGCAGGACGATTCATGCTCCGAGATCGCCCCCAACCTTCAGAAGTGCCGCGAGTGCCGCTCCATCCGCACCAAGAAAGGAGAAGAGCCAACCCACTCACCCGTCTTCTGTCGCTTCTACTATTTCCGCCGGTAAGAGAGTCATTGACACCAACACACACCAACTACAGTAACATTCCCTTTAAAGTTCAGTGATCAAAACTATATTTTACATATAAAGGGTTATTACTAATTGTTGTGAGTTTAAAGTACACTAGTCATAACAAAGTCTGCTTGTCATTTCAAGGGAACAAATATATATATTATATTATATATTTTTATATATATATATATATATATATATATATATATATATATATATATATATATATAGTGCTGTCAATCGATTTAAATATGTAATTGGGATTCACGATCGTCATGAGTTAACTCGTGATTAATCGTAACTTAATCGTGCATTTGTATCTGTTCTACATGTACCTTAAATGAATACTTTTCAAGTTTTTAATACTCAACATTAGCATGAACAAAATATGGACGCTTTTATGCAAGTGTATGTTTATTATTAGTGAGACCAAACTCAACATAGAGCATGAAGACAAAATCTTCTTGTAAATGTTTTAAAGTAATTACTGTGTTTTGAATTACGTTAATCATCAGGACACCAAACACAACTTTTGCTATGTTTCCACACGGATGGTCTTGATCGTCGGATTTGTGCATCAGGGCAGATTTCGGTGCTTGATTTGAGACTTGGCGCATCAGTAAAACAAATGTGTAGTTATAGAAAATAATTTATTTTGAAATCGAGTAAAGAAAGGACGTCACGAATAAATGTGTTGCGTTTTAATTTCACCTCTTTTATACTTATATATCTATATTTGTAATAAAAATGGTCAAACTGAAATGCGTGCTGCATTAATCGAATAAATGAATCGAATAAATGAATTTGCGTTAAGGCCCTATTAACACATTCATTTTGACAGCCCATTTATACTAGGAATAAATAAATATATATATACATATATATTATAATATCAAAGTTGATGCTATAGAAACAAGGAAAGATGGGCAAGCGTATGGATTTGAGCGGGTTCGACTAACGTCAAATTATGATGGCTAGACGACTGTGTCAGAGCATCTCCAAAACTACAGCTCTTATAATTAAAATTAATATATATATTGACAGCCCATTTATACTAGGAATAAATTATATATATATATATATATATATATATATATATAAGCTTGTATAACAGGGTTTGGAAAGTGAGTTAGTCTTTCCATTTCGTTCATTTTTCATTCAGTTAGCAATCACTTCCAGTCTCAGAGGAGTTAGAGACCTGCTACAACCCTTCCATCATGGTCTTTCATATCTGTATCATCCATTTACGTAACCTCCTCAATTTTCCCGTCTCCTCCTGTAGCCTTTCATTTAGTAAGAATGGAGTTATTCGGATCGACGGCTTCTCGTCGCCTGACCAGCACGACGAGGAGGCCTTGAGTCTCTGGGCTCCAGATGCATGCGAAGAGAATGATCTGGACCTGGAAACCTCGAAATACATCCTCAGCTACATCGGAGACAAGTTCTGCCAGCTGGTCATGAGCGAGAAGACTGCAGCCACGTGGATAAAGAAAGACGGTATTTTCACATGTCCGAATGTCTCCCTTACTTGTCACGACGTCGACTATTTAATATATGCGTTTAAATATTTCAGCACAAACTTGATTTATCGTTTTAAACGGCGGAAAATGTGGCCCAGAGAAACACCAGAAACATTCTTGTTACAGCATTACACATATTGTAGCTTTTGTCTGCTGTCTACTGACTGTGGAATATGAAATTATCCCATCTGTCAGACTGTTGTTTTTAACAGAGAGAAAGAGAGAGAGAGAGAGAGAGAGAGAAAGAAAATTCTTACAATCTGCTCTATGAACATCCATTTTATCCATGCTCTGTTTGCTTTGCCTCGCAGCCAAGATAGCCTGGAAACGGGCGGTGAGGGGGGTGCGTGAGAGCTGCGACGCATGCGAGGCTACATTGTTCAACATTCACTGGGTGTGCCAGAAATGTGGATTTGTGGTGTGCTTGGACTGCTACAAGGCGAAGGAGAAGAAGAGCTCCAAAGGTCAGTTTTTTGTTTTGATATTCAGTCAAGCTTGGCAAGGGTCACACATGCAACCACGCCACCGTCTCTACAACACTCCTGCTGCGAACGGGCCAGGGCAGATGGTCCACTTTCCCGCTGTCCTGGCGGGTTTATCTTCCTAACTTCTGTTTAATAAGGACATTTTCAGGAGACTCGGCTAACTTATGCCTTGACAGACTTTGCATGATGCCATTTCTTACATGCACTTATATATAGTTCAGGTACATTAGAGGTGTCCCCAACTAACGATTAATACTGTATACTCAATTCAAGTATTATATTTTAGTAGGTAGGACTTGACAAAAATCACTTCTAACAAAAGCACTCGCCGATTGGATTCTTCAAACCCCGACAACATTTCTTGTTCTTGTCATGTTAATGTTCCACTTTGTATTAATTAGAGCTAGAAACACCATGGCTCTTTCACTCTGCCTGGAGAGACAATCTGTGCCGCACTGTTTGTGATGATTGCTTTCGTCTTTTTGAAGTAAAAAAAGTGTCGCAAAACTTCCTCTTGTGAGTAACGTTACTTGTATTGTCCCACAGACAAAGAGCTGTACGCCTGGCTGAAGTGCGTCAAGGGACAGCCGCACGATCACAAGCACTTGATGCCGACGCAGATTATTCCAGGAACAGGTACAGAGCCACAGAGGACACAATATAATTAACAGAATAAAGTGTTCTGATTGACTTTTAAACCAAGTGGTGCACAATAAGTCGATTGCGAACTAACAGTAGATCGCAAAGATAGTATCGGTAGATCACGTGCTATTTAAAAACAGTCTGAGATCCCTTTTCCCAATATATATATATATATATATATACACTGACCTGAGAAACATATATACATATTTATATTTATTTATTATTATTAATGTGCATTAATCGCACGTTAATAATAATAAATAAATATATATATGCCTGCTTCAAACAATCATCTCCTGACCACAGTCTGATTCCCTATGCTTCCCTCTTATTCCAGTATGAAACAACATAGAAAAACAAGCCCTTGTGCATAGTGGGCACCCTGCGAGTCTGGAACAAAGGGCTGTTGTGAGGCTTGAAGCATACTTGACAGATAGCATAGTTCGTCGCTCTCGATGTGTAGGCGCATGCCGAATTGAGCAAAACAAATCCGAGTCCTATCGACCTTTGCTTTGTACACTCTTCACCTCTTTTCAGTATTTAACTCTTGTGAAAAGTAACACGATGAGGCTTTTTTTTGTGTGTCCCTCGCAGTCTTGACAGACCTGGTAAATGCCATGCACATGCTCAGGGAGAAATTTGGCATCAGAGCATACTGCGCCTGTGCCAGCAAGCAGAACATCCTCAACAAGATCCCATCCACTAACGGTGTTTCTCAGGTCTGTATAGATGCTGTATACTATAAAGGGATGTGCACTCACAGTTTTTTTCATCTCAACAGCACTGAAATATATACGTGTGTGTGTGTGTATTCCAAGCTTTAAGCCTTCATGCACTTTTACCCACAGGTCCTCCAGAATGTGCTGAACCACAGCAACAAGCTTTCCCTGTGCAAACCTGAGGTCGGCCAGCACAACTTAGGGCAGAAGGTCGAAGCAAACGGGGGCAGCAGCCCAGCCAGCGACACCAGCACTGATAGCAAGCTCACACCACCCGAGTCTCAGTCGCCTCTGCACTTTCTGGCCGATTTGGCCGAGCAGAAATCGCGGGAAGAGAAGAAAGGTGAGCAAAAAGAGGGTGAAACAGAGCAGAGGAGGCATATGGGTATATGAGTCATGGTGTGGTCACATAGTCTGAGTGTACACATGTCGATTTGACAGGCAGCCAAAATTCCATACGCCTCATATTTAGTGGTATACATACAGCAACTTGCTGCTCCGAGTGCCAAGAGTTCACCTAACCAGATGTTTATCCAACATTTCAGTTGGCTTTCCATGCTACTCTAAAACGGAGCAGCAGCTAGATGAATGTCGGATATGTGGGCTTGGGTCATTGTCTTGCACTACACAAAGCAGCTCATTCACAGATTTCTTCTGAGAGTGCCTTTTCAGAACTGAACTGGGTCATGTTTCATCTGTTATTATACCAGCGAAAGGCTTTCAGTCACAGTGAATGCCACGCACATTTTCTGTGCTTTCTCGATTGAACTTGTATTAGGAAGTCCATTCATGATCTTAGTCATGTGGTATAAAAAGTCAAGATCCTTTGTGAGTTAACAGGGTGGAACACACCCGGTGAAATTTTCTTGTATTTTTGTTTCAGTGTTATTAATTGCTCTTTCATGGTGTCTCATCCTGCAGAGAATAAGGAGTCAGCTGTGGGGAAAGTAAAGGAAGAGAGCCCAGACCCTCTGGAGACTTTGCACTGTAAAGCTTCCTCTCTGGTGGCCAACAGCACAGAGCAGGGCTCCACACTACGAGACCTTCTCACCACCACGGCCGGAAAACTGCGCCTGGGCTCCACCGACGCTGGCATCGCCTTCGCTCCAGTCTACTCCACCGCCTCGCAGGTCTCACGGCACATACGGTTACGCACAACACTTCACTCACCGTGAGAGTAGGCTTCTTTATTCTGCTCGTAAATCGCACACTGCAGCATCTGCAGCCAATTGGCAACACGATCCGACGTAATCAGGAAGTACGTGATTTTAACATGCAGTAAAATACCTCGCGTATTTGTGTCACGCCGAGTGAAGGATGTCTCCCGAATTACTCATTCATCAGTAGATAAAGAAACACATGCGAAGCTGTTTCTGGCTTCTGTTTCCATTTCGAGGCAGATCATAAACTTGAATGTCTGGTTGTGAAGTCTAGAGTTTTTGACTGCGACTGCATCGCATACATTTCTGTCAAAACGTGACTTTTGACTTTCACATTCCCTGCATATCCATGCAGTGGTGGACAGTAAGGAAGTCAACGTACTCGTTAGTGTACTTGAGTAACTTTTTTTTTTCTTTCTGCGCATCTGTACTTTACTGAAGTGTTTTCATTTGGGAGATTTTTACTTTATCTTCACTACATTTCAGTCTACGTTTCACATAAAGCTGATTAAGCAAAGAGTCTTGTGACAAAAAATGATAATAGGAACATTAGAGTCATAATAAATCATAGAACTTTGGATACTAAAGTACATTTGAATGCAAATACTTTTATACTTTTATGCACTTTTACTGAAGTAATATATTATTTAGTGTATCTTTACTTCGTCCACCACTGTATTAGATAATGCTAATAATAATAATCATAATCATAATAATACTCCCTTCTCGGCCTCCCATGTGCCCCTGTTCAGACCGGGAAAAGCGGTCGCACTATGCCTAACATCCTGGATGACATCATCGCCTCAGTGGTAGAGAACAAGATACCGGCAGACCGCAGCACAAAGCAGAGCCCAAAGGCTAAACCCCAGGAAGAGGCCAAGGCCGAGAGGAGGAAACAAGCAGAGGACGTGCCTGAGCAACACGCAGACATCCCCCACTGCTGGTTATATGAGCGCCGACTGCTCTGGCTCAAAGACCACCGCAACAACAACAACTGCAAACTGTTCAGAGAGTGCTGGAAGCAGGGCCAGGTTAGTCAAGCTACTTGCAAACCACCCTTAGCTAAGTGATTACCATGGACACCAGAAAATAGCAAAGCATCTCAGAGAGACAAAGAAGGCAAGAGTATGAAGGTTGTTTATGCTTGTTTCCACTTCTGTTTTTTTTTTTTTTATTATTTATTTATTTATTTTTAAGTAGTGTGCTGGTGCAGGTCTTTAGCACCCCCTGCTGGGGAGGTGTTACCTTTCCTTTGTTTTTGTTCTCTCTTTTTGTTCCGACTGCCATTTAGAGCATACAACATTAATAAAAACACGGTTGAACATGGACGTTTTGAAACAGCAGCAACCAGCTGTGAATATTGTCTTAGAAGGCCACTGGGCCGTGCATCAAGAAGGCACGTTGAGGTGTTTATTGTACGTCCTTTTGGTAAAGATGTTTGCGTCAGCGGGTTTTTGGTTCTGCCTCTCGGATTATTGCACATATGCAGGAGAGCTGGGACATTCGCAGATAAAACTAAAGTGTGCTGATTGCTGATGTGTTACACACTGTAGTCGTTAAGGCCTTCTCGCTTTCCTCCAGGCTTCATATTTTCCACTGAGTGAAAAAAAGGAACGATCTGAGCGTTGCTGTGATCCTGGCTGTCATTAAAGGCCCATTTCCTCTGTGGTGTTTTCCCAGCCTGTGCTCGTATCAGGGGTTCACAAGAAGCTCAACAGCAGCCTGTGGAAGGCTGAAGCTTTCAGCCAGGAGTTCGCAGACCACCAGGGGGATCTGCTGAACTGCAAGGACGGCGTGGTTTCCAACTCAGGCATCAAAGAGTTCTGGGATGGCTTTGAGGACCTGACAAGTGAGTAGTTCTGGGAAAGAAAAAAAAAAAACGGAAAACACGTTTAAACGCAATCATACCGCCATATGTTTCCTTGTCTTGATTTGATTTTTTATCTCTTCAGAACGGCCCAAATCGAGAGATGGCGAGGCGATTGTTTACAGGCTAAAAGACTGGCCCTCAGGAGAAGAGTTCATGGCTCTAATGCCTTCTAGGTACATTGCCGATGTCGTGTTGAAGTCTGGAGAACGCGTTTCATTGCGTGTTTACGCAGAAAGCGAGTGTTAAACGGACGTGTCTATGTGTCTAGGTATGACGATCTGATGAAGAACCTCCCTCTGCCGGAGTATTCGGATCCAGAGGGGAATTTGAACCTGGCTTCCCATCTCCCCTCGTTCTTTGTGCGACCTGACCTAGGCCCTCGTCTCTGCTGCGCATACGGTATTGCGCGTCCGTCTGTTATTGCCACAACGAGCTTCTCTTCTTTCGCATCCTTTTACCCTAATGAACGCACAATTTCCGCACATCTGATAAAATAAGGCACATTACGGTTTTTCTGCGTTTCTCAGGAGCATCGAATCGTCTGTTATTTTTGCAAACCTGTTAGTGTGTTTCTCCAAACATTGGATTTCTTTCAAAAGCCTTCACTTTTCTCAAAATCCTTAGTTTATATCTCAGAAGTAAATGTTTGTGTCGATCACCAGATCAGAATAACAAGACAGATTAAATGTTTAGTCATGTAGTGCACGGTTTCACTATTTCCTGAGGTAAACTACAGTTCGGATTACAATGATTGAGAATTTTAATTTCTACTGTATAATGTATATATGAATTTCAACAGCACAAATATACACATTACTTTATGTGAAGGATATTGATTAGAGACCAGTAAGAGACCAGACAGGATTAAAACGTTTTAATGTTATTACTGTAATAGTATTTGTTCATTTCCTGGTTGTTGCGTTTTCAGAAATTGTAATTTAGTATTTTGCTCTTTCTGTATTTGCTCACTAAATTAAAGGTTCACGAGATTCGCCTTTGACTAGTTTAGAGAACCGGTTGATCATTGGTTGATCTTGATTCCATACACTTCAAAACACATTCAAAAAAGTTGAATACATATTGAAGCTTGACAGATTATGACAACTGGTTTAACCATTTTGCGTTCAATGAACTGATGGTGAGATGATTTGTGGGTTGAGACTCTTCAGGTGAGAACAAGTATAATATATTCTGCTCAACATGAACATTGATAATGTAGGAAACATCAGACAATTGTACACAATCAAGGCAACAAATGTACCAAAGCATTCGCAATCTGTTCAAACTGCCTTTATGATGGATTTTATTTAGTGACTGCACGATGTGGAGGTTCAACAAGCTAATTTGAGAATTTCATTTCCGATCTGAGAATCGCTCCGAAGCAACTGGGGAAAGACCGTAACCAAACAATATGCGGCCAAGACCGAGAGATGAGTGTGTAAGTGAGCTTGTTTTTTTTTTTTTTTTTTGTGCTTCAGGCGTTGCATCATCTCAGGAGCAGGACTTTGGCACCGCCAACCTGCACATGGAAGTGTCCGACGTCGTCAGCGTGCTCGTTTACGTTGGAGTGGCCAAAGGGAACGGTGTCCTGTCCAAAACAGGTGAGTCTTCCTTTATTTACAACCTCTATCCTTCCCTTATCACCAGAATGAGCTGAACTGGGTCAGCATTGTTTTTTTTTTTTTTTTTTTTTTTTGTGTGAGGAGAGCCAGTAACAGAAGGAAAATTCATTCTGCTAAATTTTTTTTTTCTTTTCTTTTTGGGAACCAAATGGGCTCGTTTTCTCCTCACAGCACTTAGAAACACGCACGGTACAGACTTTAAGGAATTCTGGAAACAATATAGTGTTGCTTGGGCGGAAGGTTATGAGCATCTGGACGAGCCTTTCCACGGTTCAGGCCGCTGTTCGAGCGAACAGACGCAGAGAGGGCGCTTTCTCCAGACACATTGTGTGGAACGTAGCGTAAAGCTCCACATATCTGTGGCTGAAACGCCTCCCAGGTTTCATTCTCCTCTACACAGAGCAGGCACGGAGAACCACGTTAAGTGAACAAGTGCTAATGGGCGCAGCTGCGCCTTCGATACGAACGATTACTGCAGAGTTGGCAAGAGCCGAGCCCACACCTCTCAGTGTCTCAAGCTCACATCTTCCCTCCGTTTCAAAACCCATACCTCCCTTCCTTCGTGTCTTGGCAGCAACTCAGGTCTGGCACTATGCCTCGGCTGTGCTCTGTCTGCTGTCAAGAAAACTTTACTTCGCTGCTTCATTCCTTCCTTTTCTCCTACCTTCTCGTCCATTTCAGGCCGGGCTTTATTTATAGAGCTCCATCTCCTGGGTCTAGTGGAAGAGGGGAAACGCGTTTTAAAAACAGTCGCCTCTTCGCCCGGGTGTCTCGTAATTTAAAAAAAATTACAACCTCTTAAAAGGAAACGGCGAAGCGATTATCAGGCAGCGTGTCCTTTAAGCTGGACGTGTAATATTGTGTGTGTGTGTGTGTGTTAATATATTCATGTGTTTGTGCCCAGGAGTGCTGAAGAGGCTGGAGGAAGAGGATCTCGACGACAACGTGAAGAAGAGATTAAAGGATTCGAGCGAGACACCCGGAGCCTTATGGCACGTCTACACAAGCAAAGACGTGGAGAAAGTTAAAGAATTTCTGCACAAGGTTACCGCTTTCACTTCCTTTTTCACGGCGCATCGAGTCTCAAGCGTCTCGGTCTTTGTCTTTCTCGCGGCCTCGTTATTTCGTACGTCTTGTGCTGTGTGAGTCGATGTCCTTATAAAACCCTGCATTCCTCCTAAGGGAACTTTTATAGGGTACATTTAATTACCTTCCTTCCTTTCAACTGCCTGTTCTGTTCTCGCGGCTGTCGGTCGCATGCCGTCATGCAGGAGGCGGCAGGGTTAACGGAGCGGATTCGCAGAGCTCTCCTCGGTTTGCCCTTGCCTTTACGTGCAGCAATTACAGGGCGAATGGGAACCCAAACTACTTTACAGCATGCACACTTTATTGTAGGGTTGGTCGTCTGGTATTCATGAGCAGTAGTTATTTTCTGTATCGGCTGTGCATTGGTTTGTTTCTGTCTATTAAATGGGGATTATTTTATGATGAGGCAACATTAGCTACAACTAGTATGAACGGGGGAGAAATTGGACACTATATATTTAAAGGGATTAGCAAGGTCATATCCTTTCCTAAAATATATTTTAGGCAGTGCAATTATTCCGTTTGTGAGGTCATGTGACCTGCGCAAGGGCACACCTCACATTGTAAGATGTAAACGGAGTCATATGCGAATGGCTACATCACATTTATAGCTCACATATAACACAAATCATTGCAAGAGAGAAATCAGAAAGTGTACAATACATATTTATTATGAGACTGTCAGAGATAATAGACAGAGAGAGAGCTGCTGTTTGGAGCTTTTTCTCCATCTCTCATGCATGGTTTTGTTAGCAGACCACGTGACCAAGTGTTTGAATCAGTCTATATAGGTAGATGATCAATAGGATTTTCAAGATGGAAAATAAAGGCAGCAGGAGGCTCATGGAAATCAAATCTGAATGCTAATGGTCACACGTTTGAGTGGCAGGTGTGAACAGTCTCAACTCTCCAATTCTGATCAGATCACTTGAGAGAGATGTTGATGTTGATGTTAATACCAGGGCCACCGTTTCTAACCCGGTATTGTGTTTTTTCGTGGCTTGCAGATCTCTAAAGAGCAGGGTGTGGAGATCCCGCCTGAGCGCGATCCAATCAGGGAGTCGTGCTGGTACCTTAGTCGCAAACAGAGGCAGCGTCTGCTTGAGGAGCACGGAGTGCACGGCAGCACCGTCGTCCAGTTCCTGGGAGACTCGGTCCTGGTCCCTGCTGGAGCCCTGCACCAGGTCAGACACCTCAATTTCTTGTATTAGGGATGTGCATCTCCATAACTGAGGCGGCTGCGATTCGCATCTCGATGCATAGCCGACGATACGATACATTAAAGATACATATGAAGATACGATACAGCCCTATTTCGATGCAGTTGCGATCTTCTACCGACTTCAGTGCAATACGATTCTGTGGTAAAAAATATGGTGCTATGAAATTCAACATGGTACAGATAGTACGCTTTTAAATCTTTGCTACAGACAGACAGCAAATCATAAATTTAATAAAAAGGACCTTCTGACTTCTAACGCATGGCCCTTTCACAAACAGGCCTTCTCCTTCGTCCTTTTTCTGTTCTGTCTCCAGGAAGATGCAGCTCTACCTCTGCCATGTTAATCTGCATTCTATGTGATTCTAAGGACAGGTCTCGGTATCTGTAGTGCTGCGATACGTCATATTCACTCTTCAGAGCGCATGTACGATGCTTATGGAATGCCTTAGATTAAAAAAAAAAAAAATACAATAATAAATGCCACAGGACACCTTTTTTGTCGGTGAAAATGCTAAATGAATAGATAAATTAGTAAATGTCCGGGAGGGTGGAGGTGTACGGTGTGTCCACTGACTCATCCTTCATCTCGCCTTCACAGGTGCAGAACTTGCACAGCTGCGTTCAGGTGATCAATGACTTTGTCTCGCCGGAGCATGTGGTGCACTCCTTCCACTTAACCCAGGAGCTGCGCTCTTCCAAAGAGGAAATCAACTACGAAGATAAGCTACAGGTACGAGAAGTCCTGAAGGGTTTCTACACACCACACACAAACAACATGTTTCTTTATACATATCTATACCTTTTAATATACAATATATGGAGAAAAGTTTGTGGACACCTGAGCATAAGGTTAGTACCGTATTTTTCGGACTATAAGCCGCTACTTTTTCCCCACGCTTTGAACCCCGCGGCTCAAACAACGAAGCGGCTAATTTATGGATTTTTCCTGGGTTTTTCCCGGTTTCACAAACCGGGAAACAGACACTGTCTTTCATTAAAGCCTGTGTAAAGTTCATTAGTTTCAGTGTAGACACCTGCGGCTTATTTATGTTCAAAATAAAAATCTTTGTCAAATTCAGTGGGTGTGGCTTATACTTGGGTGCGCTTAATAGTCCGGAAATTACGGTATGCATTTTTTGGAACATCCTATATTCACGTGTGGTGTTCCACTAGATTTTGGAGTGGGCTTGTGAAGATTTGTCATTTAACCACCAGGGGTTTGTAAAAATCAGGTAAGTGATGAGGCAGTCAGCATTTCAATTCAATTCGAAGATGTCCAATAGGGTTGATGAAGATCTTCCACTCCAACTCATGCAAAGGAGCACAGGAGCATCGTCACGCTGGAACAGCTGTGGGTCTTCTAGTTGAAGTGAGGGGGGAAATTGTATTGCTACTGCATCCAAACACATGCAAAATTATTGTGTGCTTCCAACTTTATGTTGGTTTTCAGGATTTTTTTTTTCCTTTTGCTGTTTCTGGATTATAAATACTAACTGTGACATCATGTACCAAAGTCTCAGCTTTACTCCAGCTACAGAAACGAATGACTTCTTCCCTGCGCTCGCTCTCTCTCTCTCTCTCTCTCTCTCTCTCTCTCTCTCTCTCTCGCTCTCTGTCTGTCTCTCTCTCTCTCTCTCTCTCTCAGGCTCTACAACTAAATTGACAGTAGTATTTGATAGATGATGTTTGGGGAAACCACACGTCTTAGTGCAGTAGCTGTAACGTTGAACTTCCCTGATGCATCGACTCCATCTGCCCTTATAGAAGAGCAGAAAAATGAAACCGAGAATAAATAAGAGCATAAACCACAAAAACTGTTCGGCTCAGGATGAGTGCGTCCGCCTGACGACTAAATACGTCTCCGAACGCCTTCGTCGCCGGTGCGATGTCCTGCATCTATACAGTGTCACACACTGAAATCTCCTTTCATCATCATCATCATCATCATCATCATCATCGTGTCTCGGTTTTATATTACAAGTCTCTTTGCTCCATCTCTCTTCACAAGCATCTATAGATCGTTCCAGCCGCTTTGTGTTTTCCTCGTACGCATTTTCACCTGTAATGGCCGAAGCCTGTGGAACTCGTTAGTCTTCCGGCAAGACGACGTCGAATAGATGTTTTTTCCAGCAGCTGCTCTCGTTCTCCACTAAGTGCACAGCATCCGTTAATGAGTTTCTGTGTAGTTTAGCGTTTTAGCCCTTTTTTCTCCCGTCTCAGCAGCTATTCAGCCTATTTAAAGCACATGAGTCAGAGTCTGGCTGCAATCCATAATGTCACTGACTCGCTCTCTCTCTCTATTTGTGTCTCTCTTTCTATCAGGTCAAGAATATCTTTTACCACTGCGTAAAGGATGCTGTGGGAACATTAAAGCGGTGCGGTGGTGAGGCTCAGGAGGAAGACGAGGCGAACACATGACCTTTCCTCAAGCTGCCGTCAGCACGCCTTCATCACTTAACCCCGAATATGCACACTAACCTTCACGTCCTGAACCTCCAGTGCCAAGCAGACTTTAGAAGCAGACGCAAAAACAAAAGACAGACGTTATTTATTTGTTACTGACGCCACAGCAGTATCGCTCCAAAACGCATCAGGATTACTGTGATTTTTACAGGAAAAAAAACTGAAGATAATCCGCGAGCACACGGCATTCGCTGCTCCAGCGTTATTCAGACTGTATTCGTTTGTCTGTTGTTCGGTTCTTTTTTGTTTTTGTTTTGATTCCCCATTTTCTTTTCATACTGTATAGTGTTTGTGAAAATGATGTATTTATTTTCAGGAGGGCGACGCTCCTACGTTCTAGATCAAAATGTAAATGTGACTTGTACAGTTTGCTAAACAGGATCCGAACGCAGCTCACTACATCGAGACGGTTAAACTGTGAGTCGGGATCCGAACACCAGCTGTTGCCTGTACTTTTGGGAATCGTTGCTGAAATCGCAGTCCTCATGCCATATCTTAAAAAAAAAAATAGAAATAAATGAAAAAAAAAAAACTTTAACTGCCAAACTATTGTAAACATTGTAAAGTTATATAATGTAAAGAAAGCCTAAATGAATAACACACTTCAGCATTTTATTAAGAAGTATTCACTGTAAAATGGAGACATTTACAAAAAAAAGTTGTAATTTATTTAATACAAATTTTTTTCTTTTTTTTTTTTTTTTCCTTTGGAAAATTTACTACAGTGAAGTTTTGAAGTTGATGATAAAAAAAACAAAAAAATGAAAGACTTACTATGCTGTGTAAATATATACATATATACATTCACTGATGTATTTTTTTAAAAACACAGCTTGCTTCGAATTTCAGATTTTAAAAGTGCAAGTGTTACATGCTTTGTACATTGAAGTTCAAAAGGTTTTACATTTTCCATTAAAATGGATTTATCAGACACGCGCCTTCTGTCGTATCTCGAGCAGAACCTTTCCTTTTCCACCTCCTCCTTCGGTCCTGAAGCTGAACGTCTGTGCTCCAGTCCACGCGTCTCCATAACGTACCCGCGTCGATCCAGCTGATGCCGCGTGTCTTAATCGGTTCCTCGTGGACGTGTTTCATCGTTATCTCACCACGAAACTCTCCGACTCGCTGTCCAGCTCAGACAAGATGCTCTCCTGCACCTCATTTTGTGTGTGTGGATTCAATAATGAGCCTCGGACATGAAAACACAGCTA
>JAAIIK010000048.1:1791773-1802201 GCA_014706435.1 Silurus glanis | reverse complement strand
ACACACACACACACACACACAAAATTATAAAACACATACACCATCATACCCCTTTAAAATCGCATCGTGAATATGTCTGCACCAGGGCTGCGTATCGGCAAGAATCTGGCGATGTGATCTGCATCCCGATAAAGGGGCTGCGATACGATATTTTGTGATACATTGCGATATTGTAAGCAAAGTGATATATTGGGATATTTCTTATTTTAGGAATAGGATCTAATTTTAGGGAATCGGTCGTTAAGAACACACCACCATATGCTCGTCCGTGCCCATGTTCCCGAGTCAGTCAACGCTGCTATTACCTCTGGTGGAAGTTATACCCATAATCGGTTTTACAGCGGCGTCCCTAGAAAACAGGTGGATATTCACAGCTAATATTATCGGCGTGCCTTTGTGCTAGTACTTCCTGTGACTGTTCAGGTTCAGAGATAACAAAACTGCTGAATATATATATAAAAAAAAAAAAAAACACAACTGCCATAAATCGATTTATTATTATTTTTTTTTAAAATATGGATAATGCATTTTGGAAAAATCGATACAGTATTGCAAAAAAAATAATATAGCGATATTCATGTGTATCGATTTTTTCTTACACCCTTGGTCTGTTTTAGCTTTGCACACCTAGATTGAGGAAAATTTGCCAATTCCTCCTTTTAGAATTGTTCAAACTCAGTGAAATTCCTTGGTGAGCAGTAATGGACTCTCCAAATCTCTTCAAGTCCGTCCATAGCTTTTCTATCGGGTTTAAGTCTTGGCCCTCGAGGATATTCACCTTTCTATCCTTAAGCCTTTTTCCAGATGACATTAGAGTTCCAGATGTGTTTTTGCATAGTGCAAAGGAGACAATTTTTTAGCAAAGGCTCATTTCTTGCCACCCTGCCAAACAGGCCAACATTTTGTACAGCTTGGGAGATTTGTCACATGCACACTGACCAGTCCCAACTATAAACGGTTTGCAAGTCCTTCAAAGTTGCCTTGGGCAATATCCTCCTCGGCCCGATGTCCTGATCTAGATGAATGATGAGGATGAATTGGACTGTAATTTATTATAAAACACTGTACTACAATGGCTTAGTACTGCAATTTGGACCAGTTTTGATAGATACTGAACACCAGAGATGGTAAAAGTACACACATCCTTCACTCGGGTAGAAGTGCAGATACTTGAAGACTTGAAGAACTGACTACACTTTTTCACTCAAGTTAAAGTTAAGAAGTTTGGGCTCTCATGTACTTTACACAACGAATGTATCCAGGCTGAACATCCACCATATAGAACACAAGCAGAGAAACGATGATGATAATGATCAGGAATGTCTCAGTCATGTTTACATCACTGACTCCCTTTGTCTCATCCACATTAACCTCAGACTTCTTATTGCCTTCTTGTGCTTGTTTTTAACTTCGTATAAAGTACAGATATTTGTGACCAAGCCCTCTAGCCATCACAATTTATTAAACTCTGTCAAAATCCTTACACTTGCCCATTTTTCCTGCTTCTAAAAACACATCGACTTTGAGGACAAATCATTCACTTGCTCAATAAAGCTACTCCATGATAGTGTGCATTGTAAAACGTGTTCTACAAATAAATTTAATTGGGTGAATTGAATTTGGGTATAAAAAAAAAGACCCTGGGGTTTCTATTGTTACTCTGAGTGATTTCTGGGGTTGTAGGTGGGGAGTCCTGGTGGTCTCTGGTGTGACAGGAAGAGAGAGACACAAACCTAAGCTGACTTCCTGTTTGGCTGGACATTAGGAACAGGGCTGACAGGTTGAACATGCATCTGTACAGTCTACATAAGTAAATATAGGTGTGTGTGTGTGTGTGTGTGTGTATAGATAGATAAATGAAAATATATAATATATATATATATATATATATATATATACACACACTACGATATGTCACACAGAGGCCACATCACTATGGACTGATGAGGAGATAAAAACAGAAGTGATATATGAGCTGAGAGAGAGGAAGAAGCTCGCTCAAGCGCGCACACGTACACACTCAAGCGCGCACACGTACACACTCAAGCGCGCACACCCACCCCAAGACGCACCCTCAGGCGCGCACACGTACACTCAGGCGCGCGTTCATGACTCACCTCAAGCCGCTTTGTTCAAGGCGTCATGGCTTCACAGCTAGCGCGTGCGATAAAGCGAACTAGCCACTAATTCACGCCTGAACCCGAATGACCCCTTAAACCCCCCAGTTAGAAGGACACTACTTTCAGACTCTACACACTACGAAGCGCACTTGTTTTCGCTGTTTGGGATCCGACCACCGGGAAGCTCAGTTCTAACGCTACCTGGAGCCACAGAGAGAAACTCACCAGATTTACCGGACTGTCCACCACCTCCATGCTTCTCTTCTCCACGCCTCTGGGCTACATTAGAGTGTGGTGTTGATGTTCAGAGGCGCTCAGTGGCCCACCGTGACGTCACACTATAAATCCTAGCAGCGAGCAACAACATTGTTCCTTCTTTGACAACAACACAGAAGAAAAACACACACGGACGCACGCATATGACGTGGCCGTAGTACTGGCGTCACTTCCTGTCTACTATTGGCTTGTAATTCTTAGATTTATTTTATTTGGAATCTTTCAAATTTGGTATAATTGTATACATTTATACATTTTATACATTTTAAAACATAAAAAAAAAGTGAATTAAATTGATAATTTTGTATTTGATTTACTGCTTCTCAAGGCTGCAGTTGTTTATGTTCACCACCAGGGTACGCCAGAGCTCTGTTTTACCCTGTAGCATGAACTAGTGACGAAAAAACAGGCCTGTGTTTATTCCAGGCAATCTGTGGACACCTGACCTTCACATTTATAGACAAGTGTTCACCTCCCAACTATTCTCCTACATTTACATTTACAGCATTTGGCAGACGCTCTTATCTGGAGCCACATACAATGATAAGGACTTTTGGGACGAGCCCAATAGTGGCAGCTTAGTAATGGTGGGATTTGATCTCACAACCTTCTGATCAAAAGTCCAACATCTTAACCACTGAGCTCCACATTCTCCAAACTGTATGCTGTAGTGTTACATGAAATAAAAGACTCAAATCCTGTTCCATGGATCAAGGGTCGTTTGGGTTAAACCTCGAAAATAGAACGAACCATCAGTGTCAAATCTTACTAATGCCCCTATCCCATTTTTATAAAGTGAAATCCCAATATAATAGACAAAACACCAGGAAGAATTAGAAAGAAAACTGTTTTGATCTGTTTTTCTTTCAACAATAAAAATCTTATGTCAATAAAGAAAAAAAGGCAAAAAAAAAAAAACACGTCTACCTTTCTCCATCAACCAAACTATTAGTGAGTCCTTCCTGTCTACATTCTTTATACAATAAAATCCCCAGCCGAACATCTCTGCACATATTAATGTAGGGAATTTTTGCTGTGTAATAACAATAAACCACACACTCATTAGTAGATCACACTACATATATTACAAATTACATTATTTTGAGTTTTCTATGCCTATGTTTCATTTGAAATCGACAAAGATGTCTCCATGATGTTTGTCTCATCATGGAAACTTAGCTCCTAATCTCTAAGACGAGTGATTTCTGGCTTGTGTATTACTTTTTAACAGTGTGTTTAACTAACCCTACGAACGCTTTATTGCGTTACTGGGACTGTGTACAGAGTGTCCGTGGATTATCAAGGTGTTTAAGATCGACAGCCCCTGAATTAAATGAGAAGTGAAAACGTGCATAAAAAGATAAAATTCACAAATAAAAGTGATATTCAGTGCTAAATGTAAAACCACAGATCTGATAACAGGCGTGAAGTCCTCAGCTCGGTATGCAAAGCTGTTATGTTTCCGTGGCTGGAAAGTCCTTACAAAGCAACGCAGCTACATTAATGCAGCACCGTGGTCGTTTTTATCAGATGATGTCATCCGCTTGAGTACTTTGTTTGTGTTGACCGATGTTGTATGCTTTAGTCAAGTTTCTGGTAATTATTGCTACTAGAGAGTACAGTAGTCTCAGGTACAAGTAAGTGACTCTTCCACATATACTCACACATGGGGCCATGAAACATGAAACTGGTAATGAAAATAAGAATGAAAGCTTTACTGTGTCTTTATAACTTTACTGTATAGCACTTTTTGGCAATTCTGCCATCATTATGCACATACATTATATCACCAAAAGTATTTAGACACCCACAGTTAGAAAAAAAAACATCTGCATTAACATGAAGCCAGTCCTACTTACCTGTTATATTAACTTCCACTCTACCGAGACGGCTTTCCACTACATTTTGGAGCTTGGCTGTGGTGATTTTTTTGTATTCCTTCAGCCACAAGTGTATTAGTTCAAGCCAGGCATTGTGTCAGGTGAGTTTGCCCCTTACTAAGTTAGCTCAGGAGGTTGCAGTACAAACCTATGTAAACCATACCACTGATGAAAATTGTAATGGTTTAGTATAAAAAGGCACTCAAAAATATAAATTTGTTTCTAATATAAAGTGGGATAGGAAGTTCCTTTTTCACGTCATATCTCTTGTTCATATTTGTGACGTCATTTACATTTACTTAAAGGGTTGTTGATTACAGTTATTTATAATTTTTTACTACAATTTATCAACTTATTAAACCTTTTTTTTCTCTTTAAAATGTTTTCTGCAGATTCACTTATTTTGATGTTGCTTTCTTCTGTGATTTGTGAATTTTTGTATGAGATCTGTCTGTCTGTCGGTCTGTCTGCCTGTCTGTCTGTCTGTCTGTCTGTCTGTCTGCCTGTCTGTCTGTCTGTCTGTCTGTCACAGACGTTTGAGTAACACAGTATGGTCAGGTGTCCACAAACATTTGCCCATGTCTCCTTATACCAAGCCTTTTCTTAGACTAAGCAGCTTCTTCAGGGTTTTGCGCCCTTGTCATGGCCTGTAGTATTAGACGGGGGGCGAACTGTACCTGCATGTTACTTAATCTCGTGACGCATAACCGGCTCAGCAGCTGGACATGTGAGTTCTCTGACACTCATGAGACTTGAATTGTTCTGGGTCTCTGGAATTCACATGAATATCCTGATTTAATGAGTCCTGTGCAAAGCCGGTTCTGTTCTCAGCACAATGTGTTCAAGCAGGAATAAAGAGCTCAGAGGAACTCCGTGGGTGTCCAGCGGGCTAACAGACAAATGTGAATCGAGTCATAACTCATTGAAAAAAAAATGTACAGGGGAATAGAAATGGTCTTGTTCTGTCTCATTCTCTCTCTCTCTCTCTCTCTCTCTCTCTCTCTCTCCAAAGCTGGCTTTATTTTGCTCATCTACCATTATTTATTGTGACCTTTATAAGCAGTACAATTCCGTGTCATTAGTAATAAAGAAAACCCCAAACAATAAAAAAAACAAAAACAAAATGAAAACATGATTTATTGTCGAGTTCAGGATCACCGACACTGCGCTCGAGTCTGTGACCTCTTTGTTTATTTCGCACTCTGGCATCATGAACCGCAGCGTGGAAAGTGGAAATCATCTTTTGGATAATAGAGCTCATTTGCATTAACTTCGACAGTAAGCATCTGCCCACACTACTCGGAGCCCCTCCACTCCTCAGCTGCTGTCGCGGCTTTTACAGCGCCCTGTCCAACAGCTGGGAGGTCGACAGGCATGAATATGGTGGAATTTGGGTGTAGGAGGACGTGGCTTTCACCTGGCTGAAAAGTAATGATGAGCCAGCTCTGCTCCCGAGCCCCCGGGACTCCTCGAGAGACAGGATCCTCCAGCCCACGCTCTGTACGCCGCTCTCCTCTTTGTCCTCCGCTCTCGCCTCTGTCCTGATGGCGGGATTGTGCTTAGGCCGGCCGTTTCTGGGTTGAAGAAACGCACAGGAAAGTTCCTGTCTGCTTTAAGAGCCACTGTATTGGGAAGCCCACACAACCTCCCACACAGGCAGTCCCTGAAGAGAAAAAAAGGGGAATGTGTGGGGCTTTTGCGGGCACTCCCCTGGCTTACAATGGGAACCCCTTGGTGAGTTAATGTGCTCGACAAATATTTCTTTCTTTACACGACACACGTTAGGCTAGCGTGCTGCGCTCAGCTTCTGCACCACTGTCAGGTCTTCCACTTACTCTCCAGAGGTATCAATACTAATAACTCTCTGTCATCCAAACTCAACTTGGTCTTTCATAATAAATGACTTTATTTTTATTCTGTATAGTAGAGTTAGATCACAGTTCCTAAAATTTGTATGAATAATATTGTTTTTCTATATATATAAAAAAAAAAAGTTTTTGCAATTTAGTCCCAGAAATGATTCTGAAACAAATGCATTTTTATTAGAACTGTGAAAAGGAGGAAGTGGTTCATGCCTGCTAACAAGACACTCAGCCGTATGAACTTTAGGTGACCGCAAGGTCAAATCGAGGTTTCTGGAAAAGACCTGTTCACTTGTCGCATTATTATGAAACTATAATGAATTATTTCAATCCTCCAGAAAAAAGCAATTGGTGCACTATTACATACAAACCCAATCTTTAAATGGTTATATCCATACCCATGACACATAACACTCTTTAATTTTTTGCAAAAAGGCCACCTCTAGTTTGTATAACCAAATGTTTTGGTAACCACAAGTAACTTTTGAGAGTGAACTGCTGCGATAAGAAAAGATGAATCACACTTTCTCTTGTCGCTATATACGAAATATGAGAGATAGAATCTTCTCCAGAGACTGACATACTGTTTATCTTGAAATCTTACCACAAATCGTTATGACATTCAATTGTTAAATAATTCCCATGGCATTTCGGCAGGAAAATTAACAACAACAAAAAAAAGGCTGTGCATTGAACATAACTCATAATGCTAATGATTCATTCCATAAATGGCTTTTCTATATTGCTGGGAGAAAGATACTTTCGCAATACTGTTGGTATTATTAGAGTCATAACTCTACAGATTGGCGCGATGGTAATGAAATATGAATATGAAAATATTCTTTAGAATACAGAATAAATCTCATTCTCAACAGATGGATGCATTTCAGCGTAAGTGTGTCAAAGCAAAGAGAAGCGCTGAAGTCAATCTTGTGGTGATGAGGTGAGTTTGCTCTGCTGCAGGGAGAAACCATGATCCACAAGCACCATCAAGTAGAGTATATGCATTTTTTTTATTACTTACACATATCACAGTTTTTTTTTTTTATTATTATCACACATAATAAAAAGAAAGTAAAATGTTATTTTATTTCTTTTATCAATTTTTTTTTTTTTTATAATAATCTTTTATTAAATAATCAGTGTAAAGAAATGCACTGATATATGCAAGAATAGCAACTGTAATATACATTATATAGGCAAAAGTATTGGGACACCCGACTTTTTCAGCCATATGTGTTTTTCCCCAATCCGTTGCCCCGAAATTAGAGGCACACAATTGCATAGAATGTCTATGGATGTGGGAGCATAACATTTTCCCTTCACTTGAAACCTGTTCCTGCATGACAATGTCCCTGTGCACAAAGCCAGCTCTATGAAGATGATTTGGAGTGGAAGATCTTCAGAAAGTAGAGTGGCCTGACCTCAACCCTATTAAGCCCTATTTGTGATAAATGTGAACGTGACCACACCCCAGGCCTCCTCACCTTCCCTACATCAGAACCTGACATTACTAACACCTTTGTAGCTAAATGAGCACAAAACCTCCACAAGCACAATTTAAAATCTAAATGTGAATGGGATGTTCGAAATGCGCATCATACACATCTTATTGTCAGGTGTCAACGTTGTATAATGTATTTTTTGCGGTTCCTACACAACCTTTTAAGACACAAGGATTTCAACATCTAAAAATTCTTTAAAGTTTTTTTTTTTATTTCAAATGAAATGATCTAACCTGGTTGTGAAAACATTCTCTAATGGTAATTATTCGAAATCTTAGGCTTGTTCCATAAAAATTTATTTAATTCAATTTTATTTCATTTTGGAAGCCCTTTAAAACTTGGACACTGTTACAAAGCAGCTTAACAGAAACATGTACATCTGAAATTCATAAAGTAATGAGCAAATCATGAAACTGTAGCGAAGAAGAACTCCCTGAGACGATATAACGGAAGAAACCTCGAGAGGAACCCGACTCAAAATGAAACCACATCTGGATGCCACCAGGATAGTGTGATTGTAAGTAATTCCCTTTTGTAACTGTAACCTGTGTGGTCAAATGATGTAACTGTGTACCCAGGAAATCCTTTAACATGAATTCATGAAAAAAAAAAAAAAAAAAGTTAAGTTAAGTTCAGCTATCAACTGTTCACAGATGGAGACACGAATGTAAAATTGTTCAGCACTGAATTGCAGTATAAAGCCGTGTTCGTGTCTTCTAAATGTTACCATCTACAGTAATCGGAATCGAATTCAAATTAATGACAGCAGGATGGGATCGATCAGGCAGGCCCACAGACCAGAAGGGATCAGGATCACTGGTATAAAATTACAAATATAACATATAACCACTGGCTGTGTAATTGATACTGGTATTCAATTTCTTTGCTTAAAATGCATATAATGAAATCAGACTTTAATCAGCCACACCGAATTCATCCGAGATTTTTGCAAGTGTTGAAGTGTTTGGCAAGACGATGATTTTGATAAATGGATACATTTTAAAACCATATTTACTTTGAAAAATATCTAAATGAATAATAAGGAATACACGCGCACCTGCTGCCATCAGCCAATCATGTAGCAGCAGAGCATATACATATAATACAGAAAATAATACAGAAGCAGCTCGAGAGCTTCATTTAGTTCGTCAGATCAATTATATGAACGAGGAAAATTTTGTTTTCTTCCTGATTGTGGCTTGGCTGTTGTCTTCTGGGACATGTACACATGAGCACTCTCTAGAGATTTTATACATCATGGCATGACCTGCAGTTCTACATGTAGTAATGTCTTGTTGATGAGAGAGTTCAAAGGAGAATGGCTTCTGTAACTCAAATCTTTACAACTGCGACGAGAAGAAAAGCACTTCCACAACTTGCTGAAATTTAAGGTGGATGTGTTACAACAGCAGAAAACCATGTACGATTCCACTTCTGTCTGCAGTCCACGTAAGTATTGCTGAAGATCCACTGTGTGACACGTGATTATTATTTCCCATTAGATAATGAAGTTATGTTAAATGACATCAGGTGTACAATTGATGTATTTGTTCAGGGAACTTTTAGCCTTTAAAACCTTCTTTTCATAACCTTTATCAGTTTTTTATGACGGTGCATTAAAAATGCAGAAGTACTGTTGTCTTAGTTTTTTTGTTTTTTTGTTTTTTTGTTTTTATTTTACTATTTGGGAACTCTTTATATATCAGATATACACTTATAGATAATAGAGTAGATAAAAAAAAAAAAAAAAAAAAAACTTCTATTACAAAATAGTATATATTCTAGGGTGAATGTTTGAGTAGATTTTTAAGGATTATGTTTAATAAGGAAAAGCTCAAAAGAATTTCTCAAAAGATTGAGGTTGTTTTGTATCTTTCTAAATATGCTTGTAATATTTTCAAACTCAAAATCCTAATCCCATGCTTGCCTTTATACAGAGTGGGCCACGAAAAATGAGCCTACTTTTAGCCTATGGGCTACCTTTCCGTGGCCCACCCTATATTTGCCTCTTGACCCACAAATATTAAAAATAGTTGGAATGTTTTTTTTCTGATCCGATTTTTTTCTGATTGGATTTCTGTTCAGAAGGTGGTGAGTTCAAATCCCAGCACCACAAACCTAGAGCCCTTTAGCAAAACACTTAACCATCAACTGTTCAGTGTAAAAAGACAGATAATTGTGAGTTGCTAAATATATTTACATTCAATTTCTTTTTCCACATAAAATCCTAATGAGTTACAAGCCTTTGCACATTTTTGCTAACAATTTGTTAACTATGAATTTTTGTTCAAATATTTCCAAAGCGACCAAAAAACTACACTGAAACGAACCGGCTGTGTGGTGAAGAGCATGAAGCTGCTTTGACTAGATGATATGCTCGAGGGAAAGTGAGTAGGCACACCGAAAATAACGCACCAGCAATTCCACTAGGTAATTTTTTTTTTGTGTGTGGTATTTGGTCTGTTCTGAAAATTTCAGTGTAGGTGAATACATTTCTAAGATGCATGCGTTTAAATATGGGTCAGACATAACTGTCAGCTGATGCTTGTTTGATACATTTGTTGTTTGTGGAACAGATGGCTTTATATTGCTGATTTTGCAAGTCTTTAATGAAATATTTTTCTGACAAATGTTTTAGTGTTACACCACTGGACTACTGGCAGCTAAAAACCTAAATTGGCCTGCTATTTGATTTGATCATATCTTTCCAACGTTTGTGTAGATAGATAGATAGATAGATAGATAGATAGATAGATAGATAGATAGATAGATAGATAGATAGATA
>JAAIIK010000048.1:1779939-1789253 GCA_014706435.1 Silurus glanis | reverse complement strand
TCACTCATTCATTCACTCATCTATTTATTCACTGACTCACTCACTCATCTATTCATTCACTCACTCATTGACTCACTCACTGACTCACTCACTTTTTCATTCACTCACTCATCTATTCATTCACTGACTCACTGACTCACTCACTCACTCATTTACTCACTCACTCACTCACTCACTCACTCACTCACTCACTCACGCATTCACTCACTCACTCACTCACTCACTCACTCATTTACTTACTCACTCACTCACTCACTCACTCAACTGTTCATTCACCGACTCACTCACTCATCTATTCATTCACTGACTCACTCACTCACTCACTCACTCACTCACTCACTCACACATCTATTCATTCACTGATCCACTCACTCACTCACTCACTCACTCACTCACTCACTTGCTCACTCATTCATTCACTCACTCACTCATCTATTTATTCACTGACTCACTCACTCACTCACTCACTCACTCAGTCACTCATCTATTCATTTACTGACTTACTCACTTACTCACTCATCTATTCATTCACTCACTCATTTACTCACTCACTCATCTATTCATTCACTGACTTACTCACTCACGTATGCATGTATTAATTAATTCATTATTCACTCATTCATTTGTTTATTTACTCACTCATGCACTCACTCACTCACTCACTCACTCACTGATCTATTTATTCACTCACTCCCTTATTTGTGTGTGTGTAACCCTAACCCTTGTTTATTTATTTGTTCATTTATATGCTCATTCGACTATGCATTTATTTATTTACTTATTTTGATTTATTTGATCAAAATCTAATTCTTTTTAAACACTCACTCACTTTCAAAATTCATTGTGAATTAATACTACTGAAGTGTGCTTGGAACCCTGCTGATTTTTTTTTTATCAAATGCAAGCTGATACACTCCTCAACTCTTTATACTTTTTATTCTATACTTTTAATACTATACTATTAATATTAATACTATACTATTAATAGTAATACACAATAAAACAGTAACTGAGTAACAGATCTGAGGTATAATACCTTCCCCAAGTCCACCTACAAACAAACAAACACACAAACACACACACACGCACGCACACACACACACACACACACACACACACACACACACACACACACACAATCACAATGAGAAAAAGCTAAGGGTTGATTTGCTTTTAGCAGAGCTGAGCAAAATGTAAAATGTAACATGCAAAAATGTGTGTAATGACAAAATGTAAACAGTTTTTACCTCCAGATTTTATGAGACTACAGTGTAGTCGAAAAGTGAAGAAAAAGCAGTGAAGCAACAATACTTTGAAAATACATTCAGTGTACAATATATTATATTTACGAATAATATAAAGTGCAGGTCAATATTTGATCACCACTTGCATTGTACATAGCATAACAGTGTTAATGTATCATACATAAGGACTTTATTTTAAAAGCCTGGAAAAGCCTGGAAATGATGTACAGTCAACCCCCGATAATTCGCGGTTCAGAACTTGCGGCTCGGAAAATTTGCGGGTTCTCATTTGGTACCTAATTAACAGCAAGTTGCGATTATTTTAAAACTCACGGGAATCCGCAGCGGGACCGAATGTTTAGGAACTTTAGGAATAACATTTGGAACTATGTTTTCACTAACAAATTTCATACATTTTTATAAAACACATTATTGTATTAAAGTGACATAATGTTTAGATGAATTCACTCAAGGTACCATAGGGGCTGCGTCCGAAATTCGATTTTGGCAACTTCGGGTTACGTTCTAAGACCGGTGAGATTCGGGGGACATTTAGTGCCCATTTGCTATTATAATAACCTCCACTCTTCCGGGAAGATGTTCTACCAAATTTTGGAGTTTGCTTGTGGAGATTTTGTGCTCATTCATCCACAAAGGTAAAAGTAAAAAGGTAAAGTAAGGTCGGGTACTGATGTAGATGAGGTGAGGAGGCCTGGGTGCAGTCAACGTTCCAATTCATCCCACAGGTGTTCAGTATATAATTTGAGATCAGAGCTCTATAATAGGACACTCAAGATCTTTCACTCTAAACCCATGTAAATCATATCTTCATGGTGCTGGCTTTGTGCACAGAGGCATTATCAAGCTGGTTTGGGTCTCCTTGTTAAAGTGAAGGGAAAACTTCACGCTAGTGAATCCAAACACACACTATATAATTGTGTGCCTCCAACTTTGGTAAAGTCAGGTGTCCTAATATATAGATAGATTAACCTTTTTTTTTTAAATTTGCTCTTTAATTTTGCTTTGCTAAATCAGTGAACATTCAACAAACACTTAAGACAAAATGCAAACATGAAGATAAAAACTGTTAACAGTTCACTTGAAAAACTCTTAAATGCTTTTTTTTCTAAGTGCATAAAAGCGTAGGAAGATTGGAATTTTTTTTTTTCAGTAACCAATAACTGACATAGAACAAGCGTGGCACTGACTCTCACTAATAGACAAATGTGACTTTAATTGCAGAAGCCGAAAATTTTTTTTTATCAGATCATGCAAATAAAAGCGAGGGAAAAGCAATCTATAAAAGTTTACCTGTAAAACTTCAGTTCTGTAAAAGTCGGTCAGGTGTGGGTGTGTTTATCAGAAAAACAAAAGCTCCCCCACTCACTCATCACTATTATCTTTACTATATTCCCAAATTACATTATCATACGTCTGTTCAGGCTCTGTACTTCATTTTTGCAGCCTTCGCCCCGAAGATGCGGATGCCTGCTCACGCATGTATTAGTCTGAACAATTAAACTGACGCGTGAGTGATAATCAAACTGTGACCTTTGACCCCGAGTCTCAAAGCCTGTCATTTGATTCGCAAGCATCCGAAGCTAATCAGCCCTCTACAGACAAGACTGGAGGTAAGTTCACTTTTAATAAGCCGCGAGATTACGCCGTCCCGAGATCCGGCATGCATAAACACCTTGTATGATTTCATTAACTGCTTCATAATGACGCTTGCGAGCTCACATTTCTCCTGAATAGAATTGATAGGAAACAATATCGGCCCTAAAGTACAGCTAATGTTGTTAGGGGAGAGTGGGAGGAACTGGGGGGAAATATAGCCACCAAAGTCTTTCATTTAGCCACAATCGAGTGGGAGGCAGAGGCATTACCACGTCCAACCTAAAAAAAACAAGGGAAGGAAAAAAAAAAAGCAATGGCTGCTAATGTTTGTACATCAGAGTAGGAGTAAATTAGTCAACGTGAGTCCCGCACTGCTAATATCACTTAAATTGAATGCTGATCAGTTGTTTCAAATAACAAACTCGATACAAACGAGAAGCTTCGAGCCGCACCTTCGAGTGTGTGACAAGAATTACTTACACGACTCCTGCAGACAGTTGAGGTTTTCATAGAAATACCTGTATACACCTTAAAAGCTTTAATATATGCTCCAGAATGTTCCAGCCATTACAAACTTAACACATTTCCCATGGAAGCACTATCTACTCCAGATTTCTTTCTTCACTCAACCTCTATTAGTGATCACATCATATAAGACTAATAGCACAGTTAGCCAGCACCTGCGTCCTAAAAAAAAAAAAAAACTGAAAAAAGAGAAGACTGTGCTATTTATTAGATTTGCTGTCACCAGAGAACAGGCTGAATTCCCATCATTTGCACGGAGAAATATGATGCAGCTGGCTGAGTTCTCTTTAACTGTTTTAATTGGTGAGAAATAGAAGTCTGAGGCCAAAACATGATTACAGGATAAACTTCCACATCAGGGTATTACTGATTTTATTACATGCTTTATTGCCTCATTTTGCATTTGTGGAAGATTGTCGGTGTGTTCCCGATTCTCCGCAGTTGCTCGGCTGTATAGGGTATACGTCCAAATTATAAGGATCACATCAAAATATGACGAATGGCTCTTCATCCGCAACGGTACCGCGATCGTTTTGGAGCCGTCCTTTAATTTGAATCTGCAAATAGCAAACTGATGAGCGATTCTTCAACCTATAAAAGCAGCTCTATCATTAGACTGATACTGATATCATTTTCCACTTTGGTTATTCATTATATAGTGCGGAGAATATCAACTGTCTTTTCCGCTTAGCAAAAGCAGTGAATTTCGCTTCGTCTATAAGAGAAACGTACTAATGCTCTTCCTGAGCAAACCAGGCGCAGCTCGATCACTCTGCAGCAGGCCTGGGGGTAATAAATGGCCCAGTGCCTATTCTCATATCCCTGGCAGGCAATTTACGCTTGTAACGATCCTCCCAATCGCTGACATCTTTATAGATGTTGCAATACGGGCAATTGTAGTAGACTTAATTCTATTTAAGCTCAATGCAATGCTAACTTTTTGCCCATTAATCCATCCTGGCGCTATTTTCTCCCCGAGTCGCTCAAGCTGTCCTAAATATATTTTATTTCTCATTGACACTGTGGGAAGCTTTCTCTTCTATCTTCTGATTTACGTACATTGAACATTGTACTGACTCTGACCTGAAAAATCCAGGAAAAAACTAAAGACCAAAAATACATTTCCTCAGTGGTCCTAGCGATCAATTTTTCTACGGTTCATTTTCATATTCAGTCCCGGTGCTGTTATTGTATATTTAATGCAGCGCTATTGAATTCTCAATTCTGATTGGTCGAACTGATTTATTTTCTAAAACAGGAGCTTTGACAATAGTGCAAGCTGCAAAGCTGCGGATTAATGCACTCTATTTAATATGATATTGTCACTCTACTAATGGCTAATTCACAGGAATGTGTGTGACAGATGCTCTGCATAGCCTAAGGCTACTATGAAACAGATTGTAAATGTTTATTGAACTAAATAAATTGTTTGTTTATATATATATATATAAAATGTAAAGAGTCACCATAGTCAAAGGGTGTTGTAAATGTGAAGGGCGATGATGTAGATGGAAAGTCTTCAGAATCTTTTTATTTCTGATTAATTTTAAGTGAAAGTAATGGAATGATTGTTTAGAGCTGCTATGACATAGTATGAACCTATAAGAATAGGCTTTTCTCACAGACAATATTCCACATCAACAATAAACTGCTAAATCAATAAAAAAAAATGATGCTATTAGGATGTGCTGTCATTTACATTTCTGCCATTCGGTTGATGCCCTTATCCACTTACAATTATCTTGTTTTTTTTTTTTTATACAACTGAGCAATTGAGGTTCATAGGCCTTGCTTGGGGGGGGGGGGGGGGGGGGGGGGGGGGGGAATACTGCGATATGAACTCACGACCTTCTAACCCACACACTTTAACCACTGAGAAATCACTTCCCTGTAGACAACAGCAGCAGGTCCGGGACAGATCATTACCAACATGACACATTACCAGCATGACTCCTTTATTTTCCGTTTACAAAATGGTCCATTTAGTTTGTTTGCTTACTTGATAAACAGAAAGTTGATTGTTGAAGTTATGTAAATGAGTAAATGAAGTTATAGAATATATCAAACTATTTTATATGGTAGACGCCATGCAAATGTAGACTGCGTGTAGATCAACTCTCTGAACAATTATGAACTAAATCTTGGTTTATTATGTCTATTAGAACTCCTTTAATTGTATATGAATCATCAGCTCTAAAATTGTGTTACTGTAGTTACTGCATAATTCATATCATCATTGTGGACACCTACAAACTATGTGCTTTTGTTACAGAAATGGGTTTTTAATATAGTAAACTGAAATCATAGAATTTTTATTTGTACTATGTAAAACAAATAATACACTTAACCCCCTCTTACTAAATAACAGCACGCATGCACGCACACACACACACACACACACACACACACACACACACACACACAATAATAATAATGATTATTATATGAGCCATTTATTATTTCTATATTATAATATTTATTTATTTATTTATTTATTTATTTATTTATTTATTTATTTATTTATTTATCTCATGTGTACTGGTTGGCACTGCACTGTTACAGGGTCATTGCTGTGTGTGTTGGTGCACTAAATGTTGCTGGCACACATTTCTACATGCGTACTTTATGTATTTTTGTGTATTAATCAGTAGGTTCTAGTTAGTTTCATGTTATATTATGTTAATTTATTTTGTTTCAAGTAGCACCTTGGTCGTGCAGGTACATTGCCCTGTACTATATTGTAATGTATATAGTTAAGATGACAATAAAAGCCACTTGATGTGACAATTAAAGCCGAATATTTAGTCACAGCAGCACTGTGACTGAGACAGTGGAAGCAGAAGTGCATCTCTGACCCAATTGATCAGCTATCTTTAAAAAGCTGGAAAGGAAACAATGCGATAGAAATCTGCAAATCATGCAAAAAAAAAACCAAACCAAAACCTGAAGAAATGTGCATTTTCACAGCTCGTAATCTAACCCACATAAAACATGTACAGGTAAGTTGTTAGCTGGCTGAATGATCTTTTGATGTTTTGCAGTATGAAAGCTGTGTATTACACATATCAAGTTGATTTTCAGAACTTTTGGAGGTAATAATAATAGGAAGCTATTAGATATCTAGTTATTTAGCTTAAAAATTAATATATCCTGCTTATTTTAAACTAGTAGTAAACTTTCGTTCGGCTTCTCCCGTTAAGGGTCGCCACAGCGGATCATCCGCATGTTTGATTTGGCACATGTTTTTACACTGGATGCCCTTCCTAACGCAACCCTCCCCATTTATCTGGGCTTGGGACCGGCACTGAGAGTGGCTGGGGTTGGTTCCCTGACCGGAGATCGAACCCCGGCCACAGCGGTGAGAGCTCTGCATCCTAACCACTAGACCACCAGGGAACCGTATTTATTTTAAACTAGTAGTAATTTAGATAAATAGTAAAGGTGGTGTTCACTCGATTTTAAATCATTGTTAAAAGCATTGCTTATAGCATTTATTTTGTTATTTGTTAAGCCATTAATAAAAAGTAGTTTTTCCTGCTGACAGTAATAAGTAATAAGTCAGTAATAAGTTTTTACTTATTACTTCAGTACCAGTTACTCAAATCAGTATGCTTTCAATTACTGCATATTAGCTCCTAAACAGTTTGCTAAAGGATAGATTCATTTGCCATATAGAAAAACAGCTGTAGTAAACACTATATGGGCAAAAGTATTAGGACACCCAATCTTTCCAGCCATATGTGGTTTTTCCCCAAAATGTTACAAAAAGGTTGGGGGCACACGATTGTATAGAATGTCTTTCGATGCGGTATCATTAAATATACGCTTCACTTGAACTAAGAGACCCAAACCTGTTTCAGCCAGAACAGGTCCGTGTACACAAAGCCAGCTCCATGAAGATATGCTTTACATTGGTTAGAGTGGAAGATCTTGAGTGGCCTGCTTTTGAGCTCTGAACTCAACCCTATTGAACACATTTGGGATAAATTGGAACGCTGACTGCACCCCAGGTCTCCTCACCTCACAATACATCGGTACCTGACTTTACTAACGTCCTTGAAGCTGATGAGCACAAATCTCTACAAGCACACTTCAATATCTAGTGGAACATCTTCCAAAGTGTGGAGGTTATTATAACACCATGGGCATTAAATGTGGAATGAGATGATTAAAATGCACATAAAAATCTTATGTTCAGGTGTCCACAATTATATCCATGATTATTACACATTTGACTCTTTTGCTATTTATATTTTTTAAGAAATGCACAAACAATTATTTCATGCAATTAATGTATCACCTAAATTCCAAGTAAACAGGTGAACAGGGAGCATGAGAGAGCAGAAGGATCAAAGATTATACTCAAGATGATTTCTTCACATTAGACATCTACAACATGCTTAACAGCCATGTTGTGTTCCCTAAACCACATAAAATCTTAGAGTGTTTTAAGCAAAGTGACTCTACATTTTTATAAAAAGAAATTCTCAATACAATTCATCACCTCGATTATTAGCAATGCAAACAATTTATGCAAACAAACTCACAAAGCTTGTGATGGCAGTAGTGTGTGTGTGTGTGTGTGTGTGTGTGTGTGTGTGCGTGCGCACTTGTGGGAGGGTAAATAAAGGCTGAAGGTTTTGTGACAGTGATTAAAATAGATTCTTTTGTTCTATATTTTAGTCCTACAGAGCTTTTAAAATGGCATGGTGCTTGTAGTTGTTTTTTTTTTTTTTTTAAATAAAAGCTGGTCACATATACATTTTTTATTACTAAATAACCATATTATATCAATATAATATTTATATTGTGGAAATATTACCACAAATTAATATTTCAAGACTGAAATTGTGTAATTGTGTAACTTTGTGTTATTTAACCCATAGCTTTAAATGCAGTTGGAATTCCATACAGTGGGAAAAGAATGTGAAAAACTATTTGCTTTGAGAATATACTTATAGTGACTGAAGATGTATCCATATAGCAATGCCAATGACTCTATATGTTTTATGTATTATAGCATAATGTGGAATATAATCAATCATCTTCATGTCTAGGTTCCTGTGAGCACAGTTTTCTAATTCTATTGATTTCTCTGCATCTAACTCATTTCAAAATACAATAGCTGTCACAAGTTGAGTATTACATGCTCACAAAATAGATTCAGAGAACCTTTTGGACATAATGAAGTCATGGCTTCAAACAGCTTGACTCTTGATATTAATTCACTGCCACACTTTTTTTGTAACATTTCTTTGCCTTATTACTCTTAATTCAAGACAAACACAGCTTGTTTTTAATTAGGACATTATATAAGTATCTGTGTACTTATATACACATATATAATATGTGTTAAGATGATTAAGCTTTTGAAGAAAAAAGGTTTATGAAAATGATTTAAATATATTACAATAATAATAATATTTTTTATATATATATACATATATACACTGACTTCTAAAATGTATAGCACAGTAAGTTACTAATAAATAAATAATACTGTAGTATAGTAATATAGTAATATATTACTAATAATATAGTAATTAATATATTAATATATTAATTAATAATGCCTGGAATCATTACACAGAAAACATGAGATAAACATGAAATAATAGTTACTGGTTCAATGTTAAATGTTTGTACATGTTTAAGTAAAGTACATTATAAATGCTTTACTAGCATGTATATTGCTGTTCCTGCCTATGGGGTACCTATGCATTTACAACTTGTAGATTCAAAAGCTACTTATTTGTGTATTTTTTACAATTTTCTGTTTAGGTGCCAATAAAATTATTTATTAATGCCACAATTAAGATCATGTCGATCCCTAATAGTTGTACCATAACACGAGTTCATATCTACATGAACATCCTTAATAAGTGCTCTTTTCTATATAATTTTTTTTTTGGCGGTAATTACCGCATA
>JAAIIK010000048.1:1767439-1774939 GCA_014706435.1 Silurus glanis | reverse complement strand
GTAATTATATTTCAGTATACCATAGTAACATCCATCAAAAATATCTTGTGTCATCCTCAAAACTTTTGGCCATGATTTTATTATAAAGTGGAACATGTGTGGAATTGATGTTTAATACAATCATGAGTTATGGGATGACAAAGGTATAAACAGCAGCAGTTTTTAGGTGTAAATCTACAGACATTATCCGCTGAAGCTGTAAAGGAAGTACAGTTTTATATCCTTTTCCTTACAAATTAATGACATTTACACATGTAGACGGCCTTCTAAATACACTTTTGTCTTTTCCTGAATTAAGTGAATTTTATGAATTTTTTGGCTTTTTACAGATGAAAAAAATACACACATAAAAGAAGCAACAGTGCACACTGCATTTCGTGTTTAATATTTACAGCTAGCTGTGTAGCAATGCCATTATACTAAAACAAATGAATCTATAAGACAAAAATTAAAAGGCAACCCAAAGTTTTTTTCTGAGCTATAAAAAGTACATATAGCTACAGTTGAAATGGTGACGTGATAAATCGTCAACCCACCCCCAGCCTTTCAGCATTTAAATACACCACCCCCTTGGAAATTTTTCAGAATTTGACCACTATGAACAAGCATCAGCATATGTAGGTGGGCTTTATAAAAAATAAAAAAAAAAAAAAAAATCCTGGTGAGTGGGAACAAAACAAAAAACCAACAAACAAACAAACAAACAAAACGTACAAAAGGGTAAGAATAAAAGAACTGAACTGTGTGTGTGTGTGTGTGTGTGTGTGTGTGTGTGTGTGTGTGTGTGTGTATGTTTCTATCGGTGGTTTTGCCTTTTGATGATTTTATTGCTTTATTAATGTATTGGATTTATTTTCATGTTACATTTGCCATTTGCCATTTACATGCATTTAAAAAGTTCACTCTGTGTGTGTGTGTGTGTGTGTGTGTGATTGCGCGCTTGTGTGTGTAATTACCATTTTGCTCTTAACTGCCGTTCAATTACAAAAACATTTCCTTCGATGAACATTTCTCACTTTGTTCCTGTAATGAATCAAAATCAACACCCTTTTTTCCTCCAGCAGGCCACTCGAGCCTATTTCCCCCATTAACCTGAGCACATCATTACGAGGCGCTTTAATGACATGCGTTTAATATTTCTAAGCCTTCGGTTCATAAAGACCTAATGACACTGATGCACACAATTCATTACCGGCCACATCGAGACATGATGGATCTGCTTCCTAATGGCTAAACTTTGACTGGGTCTGCACGAGGCTACAGTTGTAACAGGGGTCTGCCTTTCCAAAACAGTGGCGCCAAATTAAAGGATGATTTAGCCAGGCCATTTATTAGTGCGGTTTGACACGCAGCCCTTTCCACCGGGTCCTGCCGGAGAAACAGAGGCCCCATCATTCCTGCACCCTTCACAGGTAAAGATGAACGCCTTTAATGGCAACCATTTGCTTAATGTTCTGCTGCATCGTTTTTCCTCATCAAGGTCTGAGTCGGGTAAAACCGTTTTTCTGCCCATACACTTACACTGTGTATGTTCCAAGCTCTTTAATCTCTTGTAATTTACTCAACAATTTATCCATTTCTAGTAAAGTTTTAAGAGAAAAAATACAATATTAAGTGACCATCAAAGCTTCTCAATGGTCCCTTGTACTTCAATGATTTTCCAATGATTATATTCATTTTTTTCAGACAGAAAGTCTCAGAACTTATTGAAAGAGACCATAGTGACCATCGAAACCTGTCACAGCCCGACTGCACTTCCTCTCCTCCTTTAGGTGAAAACCAGGGTCTTGAGTCTTTACTGCTGAGCAGAACATTAGTGTTAATGGCTTCTGATGCTGAATGAGGAGGCAGAAGTCAATTATAGAGTGAGCTTTCAGTAATGAGGGAGATAGTCCCCGGGTCCGACCCATGGCCCCTTGGCCACGTGCCTCTGCTTTGGAGAGGCCTGGGCAAGCCTGTGTGTGTTGTGTGTGTGCACTGTGTGTGTGTGTGTGTGTGTGTGTGTGTGCTATTCATATTTACAGACAAGCTTCCTCTTTTATGCCTCATTTAAGACCAAATACACTCACAAATATGCCAATTTGAGGTCTGTGAGCAAAATGCATCCAATAATAAAAAAATAAAAAAACACTGTTTAAGACAGGGAAAATAACGTAGCTGCTCGTCTGTGCTAACATTATGTTAAAACTGCCATTATGTTAAAAGTCGGAGTTGGAACAGGGAGGTGCACGCTGCTACATGTGACATGTGAGTGACACCAACACCTACAGGTCCTTCCATCAAATTATCCCAGCTCCCACACCTCTCACTCAACATTACCATGATAATTTCAATGTCAAAGATGTGGCGTGCACAAGGAACAGTGCTATTGTCTTGAGTTTCCTTGATTTTTTTTTGTGTGTTACACCCCCTTAAAGAGAGAGAGAGAGAGAGAGAGAGAGAGGGAGAGAATGAGAGAACTCCTCATATAGCCCCTTGGTAGATTATAGATAATCAGTTTGGAGAGCGATCCGATCGGATGAGGAGCCCAAGCTATCCCAAGAGCGAGTGTGTGTGTATGTGTGTGTGTGTGTATATTACGGCTAGTGTTTGTGTGAATGTGTTGCTACTGGATCACTGTAATGCTCTTGGAAGAGCCCACTCATGTGATGGGATTCACAAAGAGCCACTTCTCTCCAAGCCCCGATAATGTGAGTATAGCACGGGCCACCGCGCAACACTTCTTCTTCGTGGGTTTTAGTGTGTGTGTGTGTGTGTGTGTGTGTGTGTGTGTGTGTAAGAGAGAGTTTGAGTGAGAGAGAGTGAGTGTATGAGTGAGTGCTTTTAGGTCCTGTAGAACTGCATGATGTGGTGTCTGTTGGATGTGCTGCACTCTGCACTGAGAGCACATGCCCTCTTTATTTAGATAATGCAGGTAATGTGGAAAGTGAATATATTACAGGAGGAAAGGCGGGAAAAAGAGCTTTCCTTTTCTAGCACGGCCGTATTCAGAGGAGCTGAGGGCTGTTTTGCATGCAATTAGTTTCTTCTTTGAACTTCAAATGATTTTGATGGGACGCAACGATTTATCGCAATTAACAGGGACTAAGTGGGCCGAACAGGAGGATGAAATTCATATTTACAGCGAGTTTAAACTTTATGAGAAAAAGCTATTTTTATTTGAAAATTATAAAAAAAAAGGTAGCAGTAGTTAGTAAATTTTGTGCGAAAACTTTTTTCCCAAGAGACATAAATATTCTTTAATTCTTAAAATGCGTAAAAAAGTGCAAAATCTACCGATTCTTTAAACCTATGCAAAGCCTTGTGTGTATAAATAGGACAAATTATTTAGGCTACACTAAATAATGCAACTTAAAAAAAAAACTAGAGGGAATTTCTCACCCCACATACCACTAGCGCAAACTGCTGAGTCCTTTGATGGTGAGCATCTATAGAAAAGTAACACCTACGCAAACTCAGTAAGAAAAACAGCCTCCCACTCGATAAAGAGAGAACAATTCGTGTTGTTGCGGACTCTCCCACGGCTTGTCTTTAGATCTTAGCCGGTGCTGGAGCAGGTTGGTGTCCATTCACTCTTCTTTGACGGAGCTCATCTGAATATTGTGGGTGGAACTTGACAGGTTGCTTTATGCTGCCTTGTCATATGCCTGACCGGCGTTTCAGGCGGCTGTGCGCGCCATTCCGCTCCCATCGCGGTTTTTCTCTTTCCCATCTCGGCCTGCACTCCTTTTTCATGTAGAAATAATGTTTGTGACCTCCTTTGTGTATCAGCGCAGAGGTTTTTGTGTTGACTCAGTGTGGTGATTCACGACACAAAATAGCGAATTGTTTATGTTTTTTTTTTTTTACTGGATTTCTGGGAGAACACTGACAAAGGTTTTTTCTTTGGTAATTATTTTCTGAATAGTGTAAAGTCACACACTGTACAACAAGAGCACATCATTAACAGATGTATAAGGAGGACATACTGATGTGGCATGCAGGTGTGCTGGTGACTTGTCGCACCGCAAGGTCGTCAAGGCCGTCAAAGGTCAGTCAAGACAACCGAAAGAATTTTTAAAAAGGCAACACAAAACAACAAAAACAAAACTAGAAAAATCTAAAGAGAATCACACGAGGGTTGGAGCCGAGGCAGAAAAGGTCATTTGATATATCCTCATATGCAGGAGTTGTTTGACCCTACGTGACCCTGAGGACATACAGGAGTGAAAGCTCTTGAATTCAGCGGCTGCTTGCTGTGGGCGGCCAGTACACTGAGTCCCATCATTCCCGCCAGGCTCGACCATATCCCAGCAGCCAATGGGCACCGAGCTGGACCAGCTGTCTGCGCCAAGCTGCACCACTTCTGCAATGTGTGCAAACATTTTTGCATCTGTGGGTGTGCAACAAAGGACAAGAGCATCTCAAGAAGCTTCCTTCTTTCCTCTGTGGGGGAGGGATGCAAGAATCCCTAGAAATGTGAAACATTCTTCTTCAACAATTAACGGCAAAAGATCATCGCTGTTCTGGGCTGACTTGAGAGCTTTTGTGTCTCTTCACGTTGCCATATAGCCACAATTCTCCATTGAGAACAACCGTGCTGTGGGTCTTACAATTGAGTTGGTAATTATAGCAGCTGTAAAATGTGAAAGGGTCGGTTCATGGCCCATGGCGATGACTGATAACAGCATCTTGATCTCTTGCTCAGTAGGGTGGATTTATTCGCCACTCATTATGCACCTGCATAACCCGCCGCTCGCTCACATGCTAGATGGCCAGTCTTGTTGTAGCTCATAAAGCAAGATCCATTTACATGTAAGACTCAAATTCTCACTCGACCTAGTGCTGTCCTGACTATTTAAGGCTTATCTATAGCCGGGACCCTGCGTGACACCAGGCAATTAATACAAGCTTTAAAAACAAGCCTGGCTTCATTACCTGCCCCCTCATTATGGAGGTTCAGGTACTGGGACAACATTTAGAGGACTTCCCCCATTAACAACGGCTGATGCGTGGCCCTAATCGGACTGACCAGAGCTGCTCTGTCACCTGCCTGTCACATTACCGTTTATTCACACCCGCCTTGCCTGGGCTGAAAAATGCCTCTTCGGTTCTAAACGTCTCCGCGAGAGGATGTAAATGTGGCATGTCAGTGGCTCAGGCTCACTATCGAGCGGCACGGGTGATTTGCGGAGCTGCTCTCCAGTCGATATCCAGCAAGGTGTCATTATGACGACGGGGTGAACACGACCTCTTAACTAATCGCCGGTCTCTGTGACAGAGGTGATGAAAAAATGCGACTCGATGCAGCAAAGGCTGGAGGTGAATTTAGACAGGAAAAGGATGGAAATGATGGTAAATCACAGGCTTAAGCAGCAGTAGGAGGCCGATTTTCTCGGTTCGGATTTACTGTAGGAATGGTAGCAACTTTGCGAACACAAACTAGACAGACGTGGCCACACCGTTTCTACTAAACACCACCGTGGTCAGAGGAGAATTCATCAGACTTTCCATATTCTTATATGTACATACATGTAAACTCTGTTGGGCTTTTCCCTTTGCTTAATTCCAAAAAACGCCTACACCAAAAGCAAAGCAAGACACCGAGCAGGCTGTTTTTTTGGCTCCGATAGTATCTGATACCATCTGAGCAACACCAACCCACGAGCGCAGAACCGATGCAGTGACAACAGATGGCTTCGTTTTTGTGTCGTGGCGAAAAAATGGTTATGACGCCATAGTGTCCTGAGTTGTATTAAGAGTCATGAACTCAACAGCGATGGCTGTTGATGATGACAGCAACGCCTGCACCAAAATAACCATTACTTGTATGGGTGCCGACAAAAATACATGTGACTGAGCAATTTTAAACAGGATGGCTGCTGATAAAACTATGAGGTTTCCTGTGTTCTAAACACATTCAGGCATCCTATGATGGGTCAGATAACCGTATAACTCGCACATGTGAAAGCACCGCTACGGGAACGTGCACACAAAGAACGACAACGCTAGAAGAACTTTAAACAAGTGCTCTGGTCTTATTTCATCCCATTCTTAAAAGACGTCATATAATTATGAAAGATTTTTATCAATGAAAGCAAATATTAAAGTCGATCAGATGGAAGACACCGCAGGTTTCTTTGAACTAACCCTACAATTCAAACTTTATTTCCTTTACGTTGGCAAAGTTGGACATAAATTTAACCGTTCCGTTTCATCGTCCCAGTTCCATTCCTTTAATGTTGCTTAAAAGTGAGCATGAAAGTGAAATCTGCCACTGACTAAGCACAGAAGTGACATTCATACTCCTCAAGCTGAGGTCATACACATCAGACTTCTCAGAGCATGACTGATCCAGGGTCAGTGTTCGCCTTTTACATCTTAAAGAACAGGATTGTGTGGTGAGTGGAAAGCCGCCCCCAACCTCATAACAGTGAATGTGCGGTGGCTGTAGTTTATTGCTATTTGCATACATTCCTAATATAGATTAAAGCCTTTATATAAAAAAATAAATAAATCAATAGAACAATTAATATATTGTTTTTTTCCCCTATTTTTCCTATTATTGTCACCTTAAATACCAGAAAACTTTTCATGTCAGATTTCAGCACGGTGACATTACAAGCAAGGAAGAACTAAAATGTTATGAGCTGTAACGCTGATACAATGCAAACCTTTGCTTTCCTTGCTCAGGAAAATTTCACCTACCAGACTATGTGGCTAAAACCTCTACATCTGAGTCACATCATAAAATGATTATGCATTGTGAACCAGAAGCAAAAGCTTAACTCCTCCAGGTGTTAAACAGTTCATCTAATTAACTTGTGGCTTTCAAAAATATATGTTCCAAAATACACACGGTATAAATTGTATAATCTAAAAATATATACACTAAAGATTAAAGTCTCAAAACAAGACATATAAACCATGCCACAAATCTCAGCTCTGAACATATTAACCCTGACTTGCTTGCACAAAGCATGATGTGGTTATCTGGCCCACATATAACCTGCGCCTACATCCACATGCCCTAAATTGCAAGGAGTACGAGTCAGCATCTCCTACCTGTATCCAAACCTGAGCCATTATAAAGAAAAACCAGAGTCAGAGTGCAAAAGGGCAATTACAACCACAACACAAGGTGTGCCATAAGTTTTCTGGAAGTGCCAGTGACCGGGCAGAGTGCAAATGGAGTACACTGCCCCCTAGTGAGGAATGACTGAGGAATTCTGCATTATTTCCTCTACATATCCAGTGTTAGAATCTCAGTGGATTAAATCAGTATAAATTGAATGGTGAAAATGCAACATGTTACATGTTCAAACAGTGGTTCAGCACAACAATTCAGCATTGTTGATTCATTTATGCATTTGTTTCGTTTATTTCATTTAAATCCAAAATTTTGACAAAATTTAGAAAGGCTAATTTATAAAGTTTCATTGCTAGTCAAAATCTAGGACAGTCAGTTTCTTCCATCTATCTATCTATCTATCTATCTATCTATCTATCTATCTATCTATC
>JAAIIK010000048.1:1746880-1758271 GCA_014706435.1 Silurus glanis | reverse complement strand
CACACACACACACACACACACACACACACACACACACACACACACACGCGCGCGCACACACACACACACACACACACACACACACACACAAATGCTTCTTTTTTTTTTTTTATATGAACGCCCAAACCCGAACAGCTGGATACCCCCAAATTAGCGTCCAGATGTTTCCAAGTGCAATCTCACGCCATTCCAGTCACGACAGTCACAGAAAACGCTGTAGGTTACAAAGTCTCCATGGAAAAAAAAAAAAAAAAAAAAGAAACAAAGAGGGGCGATATTCTTTATTCTTTTTTTTTTTAAAATTCTTAATATTTATGGTTCAAGAACTGCACAGCCATTCCTTTCTCAACTCGGTTCATGTCTAGGCGATTACGCGTCCGCCTTTACTGCGCATGCGCCAAAAACGTGAAGCCTAATGTGACTTGTAGTCTATTGCGGATTAAACACTGCCACTGGAAATCAGCCCTGTCTAAAATGACACAAGCTCCCTAAAACACATTTTGTCGCCAAAGTGGCTTCGTGTAAAGTTGATGAAAATGGGCTAGGGACCTCAAATGAAGTGGGATTAAAATTATTCACAGCATGGATGTACTACAATTCCCAGAAATCCTCTATTCAAGCCCCAGTCGAGGGTAGGGGGGGAAATTAGGAGGGCCTTTGGGCCATTCAACCCTGTCCCTTCCCCCATCACCACCCTGAAGCATTACATGCATTTTCCTCTTCTCCTTCTTCCTTTCAAGTTATATAATATATATAATCTCTGACACAGACACACACGTCCCATTTCTGTAAAGTTAAACCCCTGCCATGAGATAAAATACAGGTAAGGGAATAAAAAAGTGAATTGAAGTAACATCATCCGTGGAGCGAAACATATTTTGGGAATTGTTTTCTATTCATGCATACAACCATCTAACCGCACAATAATTCACCGCCATTATAAGATAATATCATATCAAGATAATATCTGCAAACCAAGACGCTAAAACCCCCATCGGCGATCTTCAAGCTGCAATGAAGCAACCACACTGGACAAATCATTTTGAAGAGAGAAAATGAAAGAGGTGAGGAAGTGTGTGGCTGGACAGATCACGTCTCTATGAGTCGGTGAAGTGCACCTTTGCATAGCACCACAAAAGACCGCCCTCTTGAGAAATAATGAGGTCTGCTCATTTACTCCACACACGAGCACTTCTAAATGCCACTTCCAGCAGGGGTAATTCAATTACCCCTCTCGCCGCATCCAGGATATGGAAATCAGCTACAGTTGACACATATAGGGATATCTATGAGATAAAAGCATACAGTCTGTGGACAAAAAGATGATGTTAAATGTTTCGTGTTCGACATATATATTATATAAAGTGCACCATACTGTATTTTCTCCATTCCCAGTTTCTCTGCAATGACTCTAAATACACCTTTTATGTGTAAAATGTTCAGTTCAGTTATTAGAAATCTGGATGTAAATTTATATTCAGTTTGTTATAAAGAAAGAGGTGAATCCCCAAGATGACACGAGGAATTTGTGAATAAGAAGCCTGGGATTTGCTTATGATTACAGCAGCATTATGTGCTTTAAGTAAAGTTTGCCTCTTTTTTTAATCTTTCCACCCAAAGATTATCAGTTCTTTGGCTTCTTCTGGTTGATCATAGATCAGTCCAGAGGGTGAGATAAGTAACTTACAGGTGATAACGGTATACACTACCTTTATTTAATTTGATTAGATGCTCCTCTTTGATGTGATAGAAGAGTATCTGCGAGCGTGAGAGGGAAAGTTTATAGGACTGTGGTGAGACCTGCGATGTTGTATGGTTTAAAGACAGTGGCATTGAGTAAAAGACAGGAGGTGGAGCTGGAGGTAGCAGAGCTGAAGATGTTGAGGTTTTCGTTGGGAGTGACGAGGATGGACAGGATTAGAAACGAGTTTATTAGAGGGACAGCACATGTAGGACGTTTTGGAGACAAGGTGAGGGAGGCGAGATTGAGATGGTTTGGACATGTGCAGAGGAGGGACATGGGGTATATCGGTCGGAGAATGCTGAGGATGGAGACACCAGGAAGGAGGAAAAGAGGAAGATCAAGGAGGCAGTTTATGGATGTGGTGAAGGAAGACATGCAGGTAGTTGGGTTGAAAGAGGCAGATGTAGAGGACAGAGGGGTATGGAGATGGATGATCTGCTGTGGGGACCCCTAATGGGAGAAGCCGAAAGAAGAAGAAGATGCTCCTCTTCAATATTTGTCAATAAATCTTAAATTAAACCCAGCATCTGGTAGTTATTAATCGATCTACTATCGATCTGTGTGGGTGTTTTACCAGTGTCAGTTATTGTTCTAATATTATATAAGGAATAAACAGTGATGGACAGTAATAAAGTAACTATAATTTGTTACTGTACTTAAGTAGCTTTTTCACATATCTGTACTTTACTGAAGTATTAACATTCGAGGAGACCTTTACTTTAACTTCACCACATTTCAACGTCAAATATCATACTTTTTACTCGAATACAATGTGCGAAATCAGTTGTTATTTTTATTTATAAGTGGATAAAAACTTAATTCGTCAAGCACACAGCAACCCACCAATCAATCTGCCGCAACACTTATGGCCTTATTTGCGCAATTCTTTTGAAGTAGTTGAAAAGAAGGTTTTGAGCTCATGATCATTTGAATAGATATCAACCAGTTCTTGACTTATTAATATCAATCTATTGATAGATTGGTGCGCTGAGAGTAAAATTAGTCTTCTCACATAAACTGAGTTGATTAAGAAAAGAGTCTTGAGACAAAAATAATAATAGGAACATTATAGCCATAATAAATAATAGTACTTTGGATACTTTTGAGGGGCAAATACTTTTGTATTTTTACTCAACATTTAAAGGGAGCACTTTTACTGGAGTAAAATCTTACCTAATGTAGCTCTACTTTAACTACATGATTTGTGTACCACCACTGGAAATAAAACACAATGGGAAGTAGATTTAAAGAAGGACAATCAAAAAGCAAAATGGTGTGTTGCAGTTTTTTTTTTTTACCACCTCAGAGTTAATTATTCTCCAATAACTACCTAATCCACTAATCCTTGCTAATAATTATTAACTCAAGAATGACATCATACATGCTTTATTTATTTGCAGTCGCATTTAAGCTTGTGGAATGTACGTGAAAGCAAGTTCCTGTTATTAAATGATTTAGCAGATATAAAGCAGTTACTTTCCCACTCACCAAATATGACAACCTAGTAATCTTTATATTTAAGTGAATTATGCAATAATTAAAAAAACAGCTTGTTACATTCATGTTTGTAAGAAACCACAAACTCACAATGTCTCCTTGACAGAAACATGTCATTTATACTGTTGACTGTTACAAAGTGCTGGCAACCTCTAATGATGCTAAATAAATGTCTGTTTAACCCTTATGAAAACCTTATATTACAAATGATCATGCAATATAAGTGGATTGAAATAATTTTGTAAATGTACTTTTATAGAATAATAACTCAAAACCTGTTGACCAATCAGGATTGAGAATCCAGAGAAGAACTCCGTTCAATTTTTTTTATTGTTTAACATTGGGGTGTCTGTGTTTTTGATATGCAGGTTTATTTCATATACCACATTTAGACTTTTTTTTCTTTAAAAAAAAAAAAAAAAAAAAACTTTCTTTTTTTTAATTGTGCTGTAGATGAATGTGAAAGACCATCATGGCCAACATTACATTTACCCATAACTCATAACTCAGTATAACATTATTTCATTATGTCTTTCTAAGTTATGTATACAACATTTCTCTTACAGTCCCCTCCATTGTTATCAGGGACATCTGAGACCAGCATGTGTCCACTGGTTGACAATAAACAAGCTTTTCCAGGCCAGATAATCACTCTTCTCAACTAATGTCCAGGCCAAATAAAGGCAACATTATTCTCTGATGTTTAAAATGTGCATGACTTACATAGCGCAGGAGTCAGATAGACTGGAGTTCATATTTCTCAGAAAATTCCTGAATGAGTGAAGTGATTCTTCCCCTCAAAACAATCTCCATAGAGGACAATAAGACCAAGTTGCTCACACATCTCGCAATAAACGTCCTTTTTGTAGTGCTGTCCTGATCAGATTGTTGGTTTATTCATACTGTTTTCCATGCTGGAACTGTTTTCCCTTAAACAAATGACTCCAGCAGCGGTCCTTTCTTCAAACCAAAGGACAACAAGTAACAAGGATTATAAAAATGTATGAGATGCCATTATCTGCATTGCTAAATGAAAGGTCCAATGAAAATATTTGTTCTTCCTGTAAATTAGTGCTGTGTTATTTGTATATTATTTGAGTATATAGTGAATGAGGAGCTGTTTTCAGATGCTATACGTACGCACAGTTTACGTCAACAGCTCATCTTTTCAAATGGCATCGTAAGTCATGGCAGTGTTTCACAGTAAATGTGAAAAGTTCTACTTAAATTTAATAGTAATATATGGAAATAGACATACTGTATTATAACAATAAGACTGTATAGTATAGAAGACTGTATAAAGCACATTGTTTTAATTGAAATCCAATTTAATACAGAAAAACAGCCTGTAAACTGTTCAGTATTGGGCAAAGTAGTAGTAGCAGTATACGAATCCAGGCCCACATGATTTTCTATAAGCTATTTAGGCATGAGTGTAGCATCTACCTATTTCAAGTTTATTTCTTACTTCTCCTCCATAGATAATAATCCAATTACTCAATATACTATATTAATATATTATACACTATATAATTTGTTCATTCTGGGATTCCAGTATGTGTATTAGCAGCAACATGACTGATTTATTTATCTTCATATATGCTTTGTTCCAAAATTCAAAAAGGATTGCATTCGATTTTCATGCTTAAAAATAGGTTATAATATGATTGTTTATCATCCATGGAAACTTTCCACTAAATAAAAAGTTCTTCGTAGTGGAATAAGTTTCTTTATAGCACTAAGAAAATCTGAAATTGGGGACCAAACATGATTCTTCTATGGCATTGCTGCCACATAGGCTGCCATGGCATCCCTATTTTTAAGAGTATAGAGGATGATGAGGGAATTGAGATCTCCCTGGCTGTTAGCTGCCTCACTGAACATTGTGATGTATACTAAATTTCTGAAGAATTTTGTATAAATATTAACATTTTATTTGAATATTAATATTTATTAATATTCAGAAATTATTAATATTTAATCATATTAAAATATTTTTTTATTTAATTTTATTTCGCCAATATTAATACAAGTATTAATGACCATTCTTAATATGAAAAATGTAAGTTTTGCTTCTCAGAAGAATTAATTGTGTTGCGAAAGAACCTTTTCATGTGATTCTAAGAAGAACATTTGGAAAGAGATCTTTGTTGTACAATTAAAATACAGTAAGAAAAAAGTATTTATTTTAGGAACCATTTACTTGCAGGTTCTTTGGGGACCAAAAGGGTCCTTCTGTGACAGGGGGGCTAGTAGGTATGTAGCCTAGGGGGTACATGAGCAGGGTTCAGGCTTATGTGAAAAATAATACAAGTTTGCTTTGCTTGTCAGGTCTGGCATGTCACATAGGTGAAAATGATTGTTTTCTTTTACTTTTACTACTTTTTAATAATACTATTTTGATATTATTCAATAATTTATTTAGTTATCTTTACTGCATTCACCTGAGACTTTCCCTTCTGTTTTTGTGTTAGCTGTAATGCGGAGAGAGAACGATTAATAAATACTTCACCAGGCAGTGATGAATAAATGGTTGAAATTGTCAGCTGCTACTGCTTCAAGTGGCAGTAAAATTATAGATTCGCACTCAGGAGAAACTTTGGAAAAAAGAAACATGAACCAATATACAAAAACTGGCAAAACCAAGGATTTCCATGTACAGACACACAGCCACTGTTTTCTCTGTGGTAAAAACAGCCCATTTACAGTGGCACTTTAACACCGAATACCTAACATGTTGGGGAGCACAATGCATTTTTCCAAAGAAAATGTTCAGAAAAGCTCAAAGCAAACTGAAAAAAAGCCACACGCATATTAGCCAAACCACTGGAAGCCTCTTATTCTGCATGACTGTAAAATCGATGAAAACTCATTTTTAGCTGTGGGACTCATACTTCCTGAATATACAATTTTGGCAAAGACTCTGGTAAGCAAGAAGGCAGATGACTTACTGAAAACAGTTTTTGATGTTTTGATATGTCACTAGAAATTGGTCAAGTGGTAGATGAACTGAAACAAACAATTTGCATTACAACTGGATGAATCAACAGATAATTGTGGGAAAGCACATGTAGTTGCTTTTGTGTGCTAACTGTAAGAGACTGATATACATGAGCATACTTTGATTTGCAAGAATCTCGCAAGCAGAACTACTGGGGATTTGTGAGGTGATAATCAGCTTTTTCAAAGACAATGACCGAAAAACTGTGCAGTCACAAACAGCAACAGTGATGACAGGGACTGTTTGTGCATGAACTGTTTGAGCTTGTAAAGAAAGTGATCCCTGACATAATATTGACACACTGCATCATATGTAGAACTACCCTGGCCAGTAAGAGTCCTGAGTTAAATGTTGTCCTTGATGATGAAGTTAAAAAGATTAACTTCATTATGTCCAGGCCTGTCAATCACAAACACTTTTAATTCCATTTGTCAGGAAGCTTAATAATTGCATGACCAGCTTCTGCTTCACAGTGACATTCGGTAGTTGCCTTTTGCCCTTTGAAACGACTTACTTGTGTGAAGTAACTTTCTCAAAGTTTCTCAAAGGAACAAATTTGGTGTGGAAAACAGTCTGATAACAGCGGTGGCCACTCTTCCCCTAGAACTGTCAAAACTTGTAAGGAAAACAAGCAGAGATGTCTTAGAGGCTCATCTGTGTAATCAAAATGTGTATTTTGTAAATAGATTCAAGAAAAAAAGACAAACCGTGGCAAAGAAATGTAAAGAGGGCAAAATGTTCTGTTTTCTTATTGTTTGTTTGACTTATACTTTAATGACATGGACACACTTTCTAAAATCTGAAATAGACTGAGAGCGAGATAACCTTTCAGTCTTATTGATCGTTTCACCAAACGGTTAATGGATATAATATATAGGTGTTTTGTTGAATATAAAATGTGTATATGGTCCAGACTTACACCCACAACATTGATTCCTTGGTTCAGTGCTGATGTAAAGAAACTTGATCCTTATTGATGAGGTTGTAGGGGTACAGTTAAAAATCTTTGGAACTACTGTTCCATCGGTGCAAAAACCTGTGGTTTTTTATTTTTGACACCTTTCCTGTGAATGAAAAAGTGTACATGAAAGTATTATTGCACCCGGTGCTATATATGTACAGCTACTCTCTATGAATCATTTCCCTGCATTCATATATCAACGCTGAAAAATCTGGGTCACTAACCGCTAATTTCCTTTAAACGTCATTATGGTTCAATGTTGAAAAGAGACACAGAGAATGTCTGAAGCTCTAAAATCTGAATTTTTTCCCTAGTGGATTTGACACTAGATATTTTCACAGCCTGGAACCAAGCTAATAAAAATGTGTAATATAATGCGGCTGTTTTTCTATTTTGGATCTCTGCTGATTTATGGTATACATACAATTCAAAACAAGTAGTAGACAAATTGGATATTGTTTGCATTGGAAATGAAAAACAAATTCATGGGGTATTTTTAATAATTACGTTTATGTCAACTCTTAATGTTGGCTCTTAGACATATGGATGTGTGTGCACAATATGTTGTGTGCAATGATGTAAATTGATGTCTAATGTTGCTGTGTGTCTAAAAACAGTTTTCCTGAAGGGTCAATGAATGTAATGATCTTATTATTACAGTACATGTGAGGCAGCACAGAGCTGAAATATTAAGAATTGTATGATTTGCTGAAAAGGTCCAACATTGGCTCTCTGTCTGTCACGGGATTCGAGCATGCAATGTTAGTGATACGTTATACAGGTCAGATGATCACTGATTCGTTTTTAAGTACTGATTAGTTGCTTGGTGTTGACATCTGGTTTGCTACTATGAAAACCAGTAACCGGGAGATAAAGTTGTAAAAGTCTACTTGCTTTAAGCAACAGGTGCTGATAGCAACAGTAGCCTGCTATATATCACCCAACGAGTATCTTACAAGATTTTCGTGGTTGGTCTCTGAACTGGAACAGGCCTTACACAGAGCTGGATTAGAAAGAATGAGGGCTGATGTCCTGCCAGCTGAGGAAGGTGTAATAGGCGTTTTTCTTATCTCTTAGTGGGCCACATAGTCAACAGTCATGCTGAGAGAGGGATGAGGCTTGGGGAATGTCTTGCCCCCAGAATCAATGTGAACAATCATTTTTGGATGAAGACAGACATGTTATCAAATCAATCTGCAGAGCAGAACCACAGCAACTAATAATGCTGGGCCACAGCTGAGAGGTATGACCGCGGCCGTAAATACAGAGAGGTCAAGATTTTCAGTTTAAAAAAGTTTCATTCCACTAATATTTCCAAATTGAACAGATTTGTTTGACTCTCTATAAACTATATAGATGTATTACGTAATGCAATATGTCAAAGCAACTAGGAGATCTCAATTAGCTCCAAAACATCCCCCAGGATTTTATTAATGATTCCTGTGATGAATGATTCTATAAACTATAAATAATGCTCACGTTTTTATAAGCATAATTCTATGCTGTACCTGAATGCCATTACACAGGCTGTTGGATGTGGCCTGAACTGCAGTGTCACTTACAATGTCTATCCCCATCAGAGCTAAGGAGGTCTCCATTGCTATGCTAATTTTCCCCTTGTCAGCGGAAGTTGCCCCTGTCAAGGTGGACCGACGTTGCAGGGAAGGGGCTGGTAGGCAGGAAGGAGCCATCTCGCCACTACAGGGGGCTTTCAAGCTTTGTGAGGAAAATGATGTATGAGACAGCGTCTCCTTTAGATCCTGAGGAGAACACGACAGAGAGGGCCGATGCGAGAGAAAACACTGTCCCTGTAATGGAGACTGATGGCCTTGTCCTGTCTCCCAGTTATTGTCAGGGATCAAGATGGAAATGGGCCCTTCGTATGAAGGACCTCATCCAGCTGGCGGCTGCCGTCTGCTGGGCACGCTGCCCTGACCGGTGGCCTTCCATCCACAGCTACTGTAAGTGACAGCTCACAGGGCCACTGGTGGGCCCTTGATGCCTCTGTGCCACTCAGAAGCATTCCTGGCATTTTCCCCTTGCATTGCTTTCACATCCAACGTTTGGAAGTCTTGCGACAGGATGCATAGCGCACAATGACAGCTACAGCAGCCCACGAGGGGCTTTCACTTCCTTCAACTGATGAGGCAGAACATGTCAGACTCTTTGCATACATGTATATATGTATGTGTGTGCCTTTGTGATAATAAGTGCCTTCATGTGAGACTGAACGTGAGCAACTGTCGAAGAATAATAGATGTTTACCAGAAACCAGATATGAACTTGGAACATTGTCCCATCTTTCTTGACTGTAATCAAACAGGCCACTACAGGAAAAAGAGGGAAAAGAATAATGGCAGCACAAATGCATGAATAAGAAATGTATGAAAAGCGTCGAGTTGATGAATCATTTCCTGTCATCATATCAGAGCAGGCAGTGTGCCTATTCGACCGATTTTTTGTCACCGGAGGTGTGTGTGTGTGTGTGTGTGTGTGTGTGTGTGTGTGTGTGTTTGTGTGTGAGTGTTTGTGTGAATTAATACTAAGTGCAGTAAATGGTTCATGAGAAGATGGCCAGTGCCCATTACCTACCTCTAACAGTTTCCTCTACTTCGAAATTTTCTTATTGTCCCACTGCTGGAGCAATAATGGGAAAAACAACCAAAAATGGAGAAACTGGTTATGCAATACCATATTAATCAGATCATCACTATCTATCCAGCCTTCCACTTTTAGCTTCTTGTGTACTCCACATGAAACTGACTAGATCTCTTGTTATTACTCACTGTTTATACTTCTGTATTGTCCCAGCAACATTTGAACAATTTGTTCGACATTTCAACGAGCACATCCTGTGATCAGCTTTCAGGACTTGTGTGATGGAGGCCCAAAAGGACATACATTTTATCCACAATGCACTGTATTACACTGTAATCTGCTATACAGATAAAACCAAATTATGGTAAATAATTGGCGTATGTAAACGCTGACGCAATAATGCTGGGATGAAATCTGAGGTATGGAGCAATTCCCTAAATGCTGAATTGATGAGGCTGCTTTAAGCTCTGACATTTTTATTGACTTGGCATAAGTCCACAAATTTTCTGTTCCCTTTTCATATTAACTGTAGCAGCACTTTACTTCCCTGATGATATAGACTCAAATCAGACCTATCAGTTTCACTTTTGTTTGTGGCGCACATCTTTTTTCACTTCTTTCAGGTTATTCGCAGGAAGTATCCTATTGCAGAAAAGGCGATCAGGTTGAAGTGTAACGAGCTGCACGAAAAAAACAAAAAAAACAATATCGCTGATCAAAGAGAGACAGAGCTCAAGAGCTTCTCTCTGGGGAGACATCACTAAAGCATGGGTAGATAAAGATGAAAAACAAAAACAAAAGCAGATTGAGGAGTGACGAAGAGAAAATACTTACTGTATATACCGAATAAGATAAACATGGATTTTGGCGCATATTTCAATGCCCCAAAGATGTGATGCGGGGGCAGGGAATCAAGTAAAGAGCAGAAGGGCACGTAGCAGTCAGGGGGAATCCACAGGCCTCTAAACAAGGATCTGAAACCCGCCAGGCAGAACTCTCAGCGCAAAAGGTCAAAATCTGCCCTTTTAAGGCTGTTTCTGAAGCACATGTTGCTAAAATTATGATTATGACAACTATGACTAAGTGTACCATGGTTTAAACAACAAAACAAAGCAAAAAACATTAATCCTGATTGCAAAGCCAACAAACATCTGGCTACCATATATGTATGTAACATGTAATATGTAACAGTACATTACATATTAATTACATGAAGAAAAATCACAAATGAAAACTATTGTTACATTTATATATATATATATATTTACATATATATGTCCCATATAGTAGTTTTTAATGCCACATTATGATTTATAGTATTTTTATTATAAAGTAGATTGTTATTCTATTTTTTATTTTTTCCCTGTAAAGACATTTCAGAGAAGGCTAAAAGTTTCCAAGGCCTTTGATGGAAAAAAGCCCCATAATATTACAGATCCTCCACCATACCATACTGGGTATTAGGTTATTTTTTGTATAATTTTCCTTTTTTTGATAACAAACCCACCATAAGTGTCTGTTACCAAAAATCTCAGATTTATATATATATATATATATATATATATATATATATATATATATATATATATA
>JAAIIK010000048.1:1736060-1746870 GCA_014706435.1 Silurus glanis | reverse complement strand
GCTCCAGATGCCTATGTTTCATACAGGTTGATGGCAGGTAGGCAGCACTTTGCGAGGGGTACAGTAGCTTAGTGGTTAAGATGTTAGACTTCTGATTCAAAAGTTATGAGTTCAAATCCCAGCACCACCTAGTTGCCACTGCTGGACCCTTGAGCACAGCTCCTAATCCTCAACTGCTCAGCTGTATAAATGTGATAATTGTTAGTCGTTCTGGATAAGAGTGTCTGTCAAATTCCCTAAATATTAATGCAAGCTTGTAAAGTTTGGTGGGGCAGGATGACATTACTAAGAAAATAGGCTTAAGCTAAAATCAAGATGCTATCACACACCTGCGGGCATCTATCTATTGAATTTTAAACTTCTAGTATAACTCTAGCAGCGCAGTGTTTCCCTCCAACACACAGGGTTGCCAGGTTTTATAAACATTTCAAACCTAAGTCCTTCCAAATAACCATGCCAAAGTACAAAAAAAATCATGCATTTTTCTTTTTATTCTTCATTCTTTTTGTTGGGTTTGGCTGGGAACCAAGGTCACCATGGTACACACACGCATTAACCAACCTATAATCAGTTTCCCTCTATTGATCTTTGCAGTAGAGATTGTTTTGTACTTATTATTAGTCTTTTAGTCTTTTCTGTTCTGTTCTGTTTTTTGCAATAATCACACCATGGACAAGAAGCATCCTAGCTCTTTGCTGTGCAATATCCAGAAAGGTGAGCGAATCAATGGAACAGCTGAATCAGCAAATATCTGTCAAATAGCAAATCATTTTCCACAACAAAAATCAAAATGGGAAAAATTTGATCTCAGTGACTCACTTCAGCATGGTTGTTGGTGACAGATGTGGCTGAGCATTTTAGAAACTGCAACTCTCCTGAGATCTAAATGATTTTCATGAGTTTTACAGAATCGTGGCTGTTCGGACAGACATTTTCCATTTTCAACTTTACTTATTCTGTTTTATTAAACCTGGGTTTAGTTACCCCTCATCTTCCTCTTCATGGCTGATAGGAGTGGAACCTGAAGAGGTCTTTTGCTGATTGTATGCCACTGGCCCCAAGGTGAAATGCTTTTCCGCTCACCATGGTTATAAAAGGATAAAAGAATGTTTGTCAGTGTATCTGTGTATTTAAGATTTTTATCTGTGTATTATTTTTATATTATACTTATGAATGAAAGGTTTTGAGTTTAAAGCCACCTAACTGCCACTGCTTGGCCCTTGAACAAGACCCTTAATCTGCCTACTTCTAAAAAAAAAAAAAAGATAAGAGATAAAAGTCAGCTGGTTTGAATAATGCCATCTGTAAAATGCTATAAAATGTAAATTTGAACTCTGTCTGGTCATTTTTCAGACAAAGCTTTTTTACTCACAGAATTGCTACTTGACAGATGTTTTTTGTTATTTAAACTGTAAAAATGAGTTATTTTTAATATTTTGAATGTAAACATACCACAAATAATCAAAGATCCAGCTGTTACTATTAAATTCACATAGATACATATCTAATCACCTGATGATCCATATAGCCTCCGGCATATGATGTTATAACAAGCATTTGATGTTATAACAAGCATCACTGGAATTGTGATATTTACTTACTACTGTGTGATACATCCGCACAGACATGTGAACTATAAATAGCACAGCGTAATATGTTAACTTCCCTTACATGGCGCATCTAGCACATCACATTCACTTCTGCCTTCAGTCAAACACTGCCCTGGGTCATGGAGGTGGAAACTGTGTGTGTTGAGAGACTGACTTCAACAATCATCTCAGTACACTGCTGTCTCTAACGGAGTTTGGCCATCATAGTGAAATGAGTGATCATTCTACCTCAAACCGCTACTAGAGTGAAAGTGGCCCAATTCATCAGGGCAAGGTTAAAGCGCTGCTGAGGTGGGTGAAGGGGGGAGTACAGACTTTCTTTTCCGTGACAAAATGGTTTGATCCTCCCCCGGGCAGCCTTCTGATGTATGAGTGTTGTTTTCTTGAGTCTTCGGAGACCCTTTGAGAGCCCCTTCACCGTCTCAGTGGACATATATCTCAATGAGACAAAATATTCTGACACAAAAAACAATCATATTTCAAACTGAGTGCTATAGAACTGCTAACTCAGGTAACATTATAACTTACAGGTTGGATAATGTTTATATTACGATCTCTTTTGAAAATTCACTTTTACAATTAGATTTACAGCTTTTTATTGTGATTCAAAAATAGTTTAATGTCTATATGTGTTCAATTTCTCATTTTAGCACAGATCAGTAAGGATCCGCTCACAGGAGTTTGAAGAATTCTACCAGAAACCTGAAGTCAGTCCTGATTCACAAGGAAACAAGCAATAATAATTGTTATTATTTTAATGTTATGCATGGTTATTGTTTTTTTTTTTTACATGCTTATTAACATAACGCGTCTTTATGTTTATGTCGTTATGACAGCTGGAGACAGATGAGGGAGTTTCTTTTCACCACTTGGATGCCAGTATAGAAAAGTGCAGAAAATATGCATGATGCTTGTCTCCCTATCATCATGTAAAGGGTGGGGTGTCAAGCTGAGCTGTACTCCCGGCTCAGAAATATAGTGTAGTAATGATCAATTGAAATAATGACAATTATTTACTTGATCATTACTGCTCACTCAAGTACAACTACAGTTAATCATTAAACAGAAAAAAAATATATATATAATCTTCACCAGCGTTAAAGTAGAAATGCAGTAGTACAAGAAAGAAAACGTCTGACAAATGACATTTGATACAATCTAACAAACCACACAATTATGTTACTTCCTGGTGTAAAGTTAGTGCCCTGTTCACCAAAGAAACCAACAAGAGCTCATTCTAACTTTCTACAGAGTTATTAGTTAGCAAGATAATGCACCTAGCAATACAAACTAGCTTAATCTTAATTGCTAGCTATCACTGAACTACATTGGTAGAGACAATGTGTACGTAGCAGCAGGGAGATCACAGTGATTATTACAGTGGTTAAGTATTTTAGCTGCCACATGTGTAAAACTTTGGATTTGTTAGTTTCACTTTTTCAAGCTGTCTGATGTCTGAGCAAGTCACCAATCAATGTTTTGAGCTTTTTTTGATTGTTGCTTGGTGGTATCTACTTATCACGAACATACAGTTCAGTGTCAGTTCAACAGAAAGCAGAACATTTCGAGAGGAATAAATGATGGAAGATGATTAGTCTTTGCACATAAACTGAGTTAATTAAGCAAGAGTCTTGTGACAAAAATTATAATTGGGCAACATAGCCATAATAAATCATAATACATTGGAAAATTAAGTACATTAGAAGACAAATACTTTTGTACTTTTACACAAATAAAAGTTTAAAGTGAGCACTTTTTTTTTTACTGGAGTGATAGTTTACCTACTGTATCTCTACTTTAAATCAAGTACATGGTTGTGTACTTGGTCGACCACTGTTTAAAACACCTTTACACCTATCTTATTAGCATGTTCTTGAAACGTTCAAAGAAACCAGAAAAACTGAAAGAAACCCTCATGAACTCAGGCGGAACATGGTCTCCTTGAGGAAGTAGTAGTTTAGAGGTTTATATGTTATACATCTGATCAGAACGTTCCTATCAACACTAAGGTGCCACTGATGGGCCCCTGAGCAATGCCCTTAACCCTCAACAGCTCGGTCGTCTAAATGAGATAGATAATTGTAACATGCTCTGAAAAAGTGTAAAAAACATGTATGGAAACTTAACACAGACATTAACTTGAGCTGGGCACTGTTCCACTAATAATAATAATAGTATAATAATAATGATAATAATGATAATAATAATATTAATATAAAATTATCAGGGCTCTTAGTAAAGTTGCATATTATGCATTTTAGTGTGCAGTGTAAGAGAGTGTGTTGTCCCCAGCTGAGACAGAGATTGCTCGACTGGGTATATGCAGGAAGTAGGTCTGCTTCAGAACTTCTGCCTTCATGCTCTGGTGTCCAAAAAAACGTGACCCCCCCTCCTTTACAATCACTGATTTGCCTTTCTCACACTATGGTGCTTAGAATATTATTTATGGCAAACAGCAATAATAACCACGGAAATCACCTGCATGACATGATGTTCTAATAGAGAAGTGGAGAAAAATGTGTTAGCAGGCCTTGTTTTTTTTTTCCCTTCAGCATCCTGTTGATGGTCATGCAGATTTGTATAGCTCAAACGAATTTGTACTGTTGTTCCTACGTGTTGAACTTTTCGGTGTAAGACAGAACGTCATATTGAGGCCCACACAGCATGCTAGCACACAGCAGTAAACAGCTCAGGTCTTTTCCACCTGTCTGAGTTCTGCAGGAGAGTTAAGGCTACAAGGAGTGATGTTAGGTTGATATCACATCCTAACATCCAGTCTGGCCGTGTGTGTGGGGGGGTGTTTGGATTTGACGTGTCACCAAGGCTGCGATGTCTCATACTCATGTTGCAAATATTTGCTTTTCTGATAGCCTGTCTTTTGTGTCTGTCTATTCTAATAAGGAGCAAGGCCTTTACTGTTGAAAAGCAGTTCATATCTCAGTCTGTTTATTTACCCTGGCTCAGGACCCAATTTTTTTTGCAAATTTGATCCCTTTGCTCTGTTTAGATGGTCATTTGTTGATGGTCACTCGACAGTAGACAATAATTAAATGTAACTGTCAGAGCATTCTTGTAAAATTGCAATACATGTCCTCTGTAAGTCTGCATACAATAACACAACAGCAGCAGTACTGGAACAGCTGCCAAAAAAGCGAAATACTTTTCATAATACTTCATCCTATACTGTGCATGTTAGAAAAACAGGGGTGGACTAATCAGTGCACTAGATAAGCTGATTTCTGTTATTTTTAGACCAGACAAAAAAACAATGCAAGTGCGGCAGTAGAATGGTGAAAATACTGATAAAACCAAGCAACGTAAACAGCAACGTAATGTTGTAACGTAGTGTTGTCTGTTATTTTTCTACAGTGCTAGCACAACCTTGAGCTTAAACATGTCGAGAGAAAGTCAGATTTAAATATGTAATTCGGAGGAAGGATGCTTATTTCCATAAGTTTGAAGATGATTTGCTGATCATGTACATAAAATGTTCCTGAGTTTGTATTATTGTATAGTTAAAGCAATAAAGTAACAAAGCAGAGTTGGACACATTGGAGCTCCGACTTGTGTCGAGGGCTAGCTTATACCTTTATTGATTGGTCACAATAAGAAATAAGAAAGATAATAATCATCATTGATATACACTCTCTCGCCCGACACACTAGGGAATTGTGGGTGTCTGTGAGCTTATGTATGTGGAAGAGGGCAGACAGCTCTTTCCTCGGAGATTCAAAGATTCAATTAACTTTAACTTTTCCTGTGTGGTAGTTGTTGTATAAAGAGAGCTGGTGGTGGTGGGAATGGGAAGGTAAAAATGAAAAAAGATCTGAGAATAATTGTAAAAATAAAGTGTGTTTTAGTAGAATTACAATTTTAAGAATTTAGTCTATTTCAAGTTTATTGATGTGTTTTAGGCAAATCAACGGAAACAGAAACATTTCTGTTTGGACTGTTTACTGTACTATAATGTTACTATCCTGGCTTCCCTCCAGGGTAAGTACACAGGAAACTGCTGACAGCAGTGACTGCAGGAGCACAGGCCCGCCTTTTTCAAAACAGTATTTACAACTGCTTAGACTAAGCCATATTCTACCACTTAATCACACAAGTTCTCATGAATGACCCTCTTTGCGACTGTTGCTGCATTTTAGACTCGAACCAAGCAGATGTTTTTAAAACTAACAAATTACAAGGAAACTATCAATTAACTGTTTTTTTAGGCTCTGGATTCAATCTTTTTTTTTTTTTTTTTTTTTTTTTTTTTTTCCCTAAAGGAAAATTATTTCTTTACATATCCCAGTGATGTAGGAAGCTGGGTTCAGAACACAGAGTCAGCCATGATACAGCACCCCTAGAGCACAGAATGTTAAGGGCCTTGCTCAAGGGCCCCAGGAATGGCAGCATGGCAATAGTGGGGCTTGAACCCCAAAGCTACCGCTTTTTGAGCACATTGTAGGTTGACAGCATTAGCTCCTGGGTGTTGGGACTAAAATATTTTATGGAAAAAAACAATTAGGTCACATATTTACCCACTGGTTTGTTGAAGCTGATGTCAGAAGTCTTTCTAATAGTAGTATGATGTAGTAAGCATGATGTTGCCTATGATGTTATCGCCTGTGAGGTTAGCTGATCACAGTGTGTGAACAGTTCGCAGTTAGATAAGCCAATCTCAGTTTTATTTGTTATGATTATTATCTGATCAGAATAGTGTTAGTTAATGGCAGTAATGTCAATTGATCTAAGTAATATTAGTTGATCCCAGCCAGTTATATTTTTGCTAGTTCTGGTGGTATTATTGCTGGCTGATCAAATATTTTAGCTGATCTTAGTAGTGTTGGCTGATATGCTGTAATGTTAGCTGATCTCAATAATGTTAACTGGATTTTCTGCAATGTTAGCCTCTTCTCAGTAATGTTAGCTGATTGCAGTAATATTTGCTGATTTCAATAATGTTAACTGATTGCAGTAATGTTAGCTGGATTTGCTTCAGTGTTAGCCTCTTCTCAGTAACGTTAGCTGATCACTGTAATGTTGGCAGATTGTATTAACGTTAGCTGGATTTGCTCCAATGTTAGCCTGTTGTCACCAATGTTAGCTGATCGCAGTAATACTAGCTGAGCGCCATTATGTTTAATGCACGCCATATATTATACAGCTATTAAACATGGCATTTTCAAAAGCACAATTTAATATATATGAATCTGTGTAACATTAAAGAGCTTAGAAGAGACTTGATGCTGTACTCTGCAATGTGGAGCTCACTATAATCCTTGTTTGAAAGTAATATAAGCTCTCATACATGAGACAACTGTTAAAAAACCCATGGATAGTGAACACAAGAATTGACATCCACTCTAATTGGCTATGTGAGCTGGAAAAGCAGACAAAGCTATAGCTGCCTGGTTGCTTCAGGTGCTCATCAAGCGTTTGCCTCATTAGCACAACGCTATGAAGGATTGAAACTGCTAGTCTTGTCTCAAGGATCAGTGTGTACGTCAGACATTGTCCCAGATGTTGATGAATTCCTGGTCCTTTTCACCAGGCTTCAGTTAGCCATGCTAGTGCTAATTATCTGAGGGCCTCTTCACAGAGGAGATGGGTGCATTCGGTGTCCTGACGTAAAAACATGAGCTCACAATGGGCCTTCGTAGGAGTGTGTGTGCTTGACACAGAGCCCTCAAAGGGAGTTAAGGGCAGTTCTGAGAACAGCGGATGAGCTCCAGAGAGCTCTTGTACAGGAAATTCGACTGAACTGTAAACCGGCTTATTTGGCTCACACTGTGTCGTGAAAAACTAGTGAGGTTAATGACAGGCTAACAAACGAAGAGGCCTGCCATTAGCATGCTAGAGCTATACGCTGTGTAGAGAACGCAATGAGTCTATTAATGTACCTTATTTCATGTTTGTTTGTTTTTGTTTTTTGCAAATGAGGGACACTGACCTTAGTATGTTATGCGGAGAGTTCTGCAGTTTTGTTGCTTTATAGTGTGTAGTTGATTGACTGCATTGCAGAAGTTTGAAATGCAATTTGGGACAGGACTTGTGGGACAGAGAAGCTGGTACTCAGCAGGTGCTCAACAAGCAGGGGGGCAATAGAGCTCACACTCTCAGGTAAGAAAAACTAAATAAAAGAGGGCTGGATGATCAGCAGAAACTATGAACAGAGATTTCACTGAAATGAGGTTGTGGTAGTGTGTGTATATGTGGCTGTGAACATAAGATGAGAAGACAGGATTCTTTTCCTCTTCCTCCCACCTTGTAAAATACATGCTAGTGGATCGTTTAAGGATCAGTTTTTCTTTGTGTGTTTGTATGTGTTTGTATGTGTTTGTGTGTGTGTGTGTGTGTGTGTGTGTGTGTGTGTGTGTGTGTGTGTGTGTGTGTTGACCTGCAATTGACTATCATCTCCATCTTGGTGTAACCCAGCCTTACCCCCAATTTTCTCATATCCACTGTCACCCAGACCAGGATAAAGTGAATTACTAAAACTAACAAATTATAATATAAATAAAAATATAAAAATCTACGTTTTTCCTATGTACCTCATAGTCTCCAGCCTGAGATGAAGATTTGGGGGCAAATATTACAGTTGAAGAAATGCAAAGGTTTTGGAGGTGGTATAAAGGCAAAAGGTGGCCATGCAAGTGATGGGATTGATGAATAAATATATTACCTTAAGAAATAGAAATGCAATCTGATTTCTATTTAACATTTAAAAAAAATGTCCCAATTAGATAATTTTATGATACCAAAAAAAAAGAAAAAAGAAACAACAAAAAAAGACTAGCACACTTACTATTTTGCTGCACATTGTTATTATTCAATAAAATGCATTTATTTTTCATTTATAATTATTTAATGTTTATAGTGTTCAAAGTAACTATCAGGAATTACAATATAGTTTCCACAACGTGTAGAAAGAAAGACCTTACTGACCTTTATTCAGTAGTTGAAGAAAGACGTGTTTTTCCTCATAATGTAATCAAGTAGCGCCACCTTCTGGTCAAAACTTTAAATTACTAAAATGTGAAAATAATACATATACATATCTTTATGACCACCTGTCTAATATTCTGTTGGTCCCTTCTTTGCTGCCGAAACAGTTTTGACCCGTCGAGCATTAACATCATTAACTTCTTCAGCAGTTTAAGCTACAGTTACTCGTCTGTTGGATCGGACCACATGGGCCAGCCTTCATTCCACATGGCCACCCATGACCCTGTCGCCAGTACACCACTATTCCTTCCTTGGACCACTTTTGATAGATACTGACCACACAAGACAACACCTTGGACAACACCACACAAGAGCTGGAGTTTTGGAGATGTTCTGACCCAGTCGTCTAGCCATCACAATTTGGCCCTTGTCGAACTCGCTCAAACCCTTACGATTGTCCATTTTTCCTGCTTCTAACACATCCACTCAAATGACAAAATGTTCAATTGCTGTCTAATATATCCCATCCACTAACAGCTATGCCATGATGAAAAGATAATCAGTGTTCTTCACTTCAACGGTCATAATGTTGTAATGTCAATGTTATGGCTGGTTGGTGTATATAGTGTCTATTTTATTTCAAGGAATATGTCAATTGTTATCTCTTGTAAGTGAGTATTGTAATGTCTAGAGGTATTACAGTTATAAATCAGAACTTTCAGAAACTCTTGTTTATTCTTGATAGTCTTATTAAAGCCATTGACCCTGAAAATACAAAAATGTAGTGGGATTTGCGCTTTGAAAAGAATAGCTTTGCAACACTGTGGCACAACGCATAACGTTTCCAACTCACTTCTCAAGGTTTTAGTTCTCTGCATGTTCTCCTAAGTGTTCCTAAGTTCCTCAACCTCCCTGACATATGCAGTTCAGTGAATTGCCTACATTAATTGGCGCACTGTGATGGAGTGACATCCCACCCAGTGTGTAGTCCTGCCTCACGGTCAACGTTCCTGGAATTGGCTGCAGATCCATCATGACCCTGACCGAGGCAAAGCTTTGAATAAAAATAAATGAATGGATGGAATAGTTGAGACTTAAGACAGCATTTGTATTCAATGATAATTCTTGTTTTGCATAAAAAGGAAAAAAAAAAAACCAGCATATTTTTATGTTCTTTAAATGTTCTAGTTTGCCTGGTGGAGAACAAGGGGGTTAAACAACTTGACGAGGTTTGACAGTTTGCAGAGATGGAGATCGCAGCCTTCGGATCTGTAACCGGGTAACCCCTATCCACCGTAGGCCTATCCTACTCTATAAAGCACTGAAAACAATTGCATTATTATTACAATGATTTGTTCTCTTTTCAACAAATAACCTATTAATACTTCTTAATAATGTGATAATGTCTAATATCTGTGGATTTACATCAACAATAGTACATTCAACTATCACGAAAATACCGAGAATGTGTGTTAGCATATTACAAGAACAAATTATTGATGTGAGTCTACACTACACAAAATTTCTTTTAAAACACTTATTCAAATAGTCTATGACACAATTACATACTGTATAATACGATGTACCAGAGCTGCTGTGAGTCCCCTTGACACCTCTGCAATAGAAACTCCTAGTCTGGGCTGTGTCATTTCAAAACTGGGGGGGGAATTTCTGAGTGTACGTCATACACCAATTTTGATACATCGATAATCAATATTACGTGTATTTTAACCATAAAAGAAATTCTTATTCTTATTCTATGGTGACAGACCAGAGCTGGCAATCACACAGCAGAGAAAAAGTGTCAAAAGCAAACAGGGAGATGAAGAGCCTGATTTTATACTCTTATTGCAAAAATCTTGTACGTGTGAGGCATTTATTTTTTGCCTTGAATTGATTTGGAAGATAGTGGCGATAATAGCAAATGTATTGATTTTGTTTAATAAATTTATAGTTTGTGTTGTTACCCAGCTGATTAGATGACAAGAGAAATCGTCAGGTGGGGATGATTCTCGTTTTAGTGAATGATTCTCCATATTTCTGTCCAATAAACTATGTGAGAGTGAATCTTGCAGAGCATCTGCTCACCTTCAGTGCGTAACATATTTATTGGCTACTGTGTGTCACCATCTCAATCATGCCTGTTGTGCGCATCAGACTAGAGAACAAAAGAACAAATAAGACAAATTAGAGGAAAAGTACACGGAAAACACAGGCTGGTAAATAAATCTAAATGTGTGTATATATATATATATATACATTTA
>JAAIIK010000048.1:1707836-1726060 GCA_014706435.1 Silurus glanis | reverse complement strand
AGAGAGAGAGTTGGAGAGAGAGAGAGATGGAGAGAGAGAGAGAGGCTATAAATAGAAGACAAAGTGTGTCGGTTTTTATTTTCCATTCCGTTGCATCAAAGATGAGATGAATTTAATCTGCTTGTACATATGTTAGTGAATTTGCTGCATTAAAGAGAGGACACGATGTCAGAGACTAGAGACCATTAATATTATTTTACCTGCAAGTGGTGCAGAATGACTCTCTGCCCTTGACCAAGAACTCACGCTTATTCTCTACCACACTGAGTTATCAAGAGGAGCTATAAGGGGATTTGGCTTGCAGTCAAAAACATTTTGTGTTTTTTTTTTTTTTCTTCTTCTGCTTCTTAGCACAGGAAATACAGAACATTCTTACACCATTCTACCACTTCCAGGTACAGAAGCTATATTTACCCACATACTGCTGTATCTTACTGATTATCTACACATCTACTCGTTTCGGTTTCTCCTCTGTGTTTCTTTTTGCATCTTTTACCAGAAAACCATTTGGTGTATTATTCTAGTTTACCATGAGCTCATGCACCACATTCTGCTCTGTCTATCCAACACTAGTCTCTGGTTGGCATCTGACTCATGTCCCCAAGGAAGGAACCAGCCAATATTCTAACTTTATATACACTAACCTTTACTATGTATCATATACACACATGCTCACATTGAGGTCGTGGTTGAGAAGAACAGAAAGCGTTGACTTTTAGGCTATCCCAAGGTTAAGGTAACTGGCTTACTACTGTGCTCAGCTGCATAGACTCCCTGCACATGTAACATCTGGATAAATATGTTATGAAATGCAGTCATGCAAGACAGACACGATGATGGAGCATGACTAAACAAAGGATTTAGTACACAAACCCGATAACAGCCCTTGCTATTAATAAAAGATGCGACTGGCAGCTGCTGCTGTATCACAAAATGCATAAACATAATGTTTAAATATAACGTTTAAAAATAACAAGACTTTATTAGAACAAGACCACTTTGGTGATAAAAAGGCCCTTTTCATTTTTCCTTTTACAGCTTTTAAAATGCTTCTTTATAGTTGATCTTATCAAATATTTGAGTATAAAATAACATAAAAAGGCAACATTTATATTTTTATGAGAAGGGGAAAACCAAAAAAAGCCATTTTCAGTATGGATGTCATGTTCCCTGGGCCTCAAATGCTGTTTGATAGATTTACTGGCCTCGTTAAAGTCTTGGCTATTTTTGTGCAAAATACATCTGGCATTCCCCATGAGCTTATTTTTCCTGCCTGGCGGTTTTCCTGTGGTTCTGCGAGTCAATACTCGCTGAATGCCTTCCACTCCGCACAGGCTCTTCATTAGAAAACATACTTTTGCTCTTGCATGAGCCAAACCATCATGGTGAAGTTGTACTTTTACTGGCATGGCTAAATCCGGCTGATAGGTGGCTTTTAATAACAGCCTGAGTATGAGATTTTGACGCTCTTGATGGTTTTAAAGGTAGAAAAAAATGTGCATGCGCTAAACGTCTTGATGCTGACAGCTGTTCTGTATCATTTTTATCCGCAAGTAGTCGCAGGCCAAACATTCAGCTAAACAAAGCGAAGTGCGATATACTCAAGGAGCTTAAGTTGCCTGATTTTCTCCACGTCTGAGGAATTAGCACTGAATAAAGACAATTGGGAGATGAAATTATGCAGCATCAAATGCAGTGCTGCTGATGAATAGGTGGTGCAGTATTGCACAAGCCAGCAGATTATGAAAGCACAGCTGCTGAGTGCAGGCCTAATGCGAGCAGCTGGGCCATCAGGCAAACACAATAGTGTGTCACAATCTGCAGTGTGTGTTTACAAAAACTGCGTTCTGTTCTGGACCCATGTTGGACAAATAGCTAACTAGCAAAAGGCCTAATCCACTGGGGCCTTCAGAAGTTCTGCTTCACACCCTGAAGTTGACCTCTTTCCACCCGGCGCAGTAGATCACAGACTCTTAACTTTATTCTGCCAAACATTTGTTTGAGTTCTGTAAATAGCAATCGTTACCTATAACCATAGTAACGCAATCAAATTCAGTTGCTTTTCACAAACCGGGCTGTGATTGTTTTGAATGTTTTCATCAAACCTTTTTTTTTCCTTCCTGCCAGCCCCCACAAAGATGCTGATACAATCATATTGCAGTTAATAAATGACTTCACTTGCTGAAATTATGCTGCTTTTGAACCTGCCTCTGGTGTCTGTTTTTTCCCCAGAGGCTGGAGTGTGATGTTTCCAAGCTGATGTCTGCAGTTCTGCAATCTGTAATGTCAGATTTCAGTCTGTAGATGTCGCTGCTACTCAATATCTCCGGCTAATTTTGTTTCAAATTGCCTACAGCGGTGTTGGACTAATTTTTATATTCAGCTTTCAAAATCCACAATTCTTATATTAATTAATAAGTAAAAATAGATTAAGCATTTACAGTATCTGCTATCCCTATAATGCAATGACAACAACAACAACAACAACAACAATTATTAATATTATGATAATAATAATGATGATGATGATGATGTTGATGATGATGATGATGATGATTATTATTATTATTATTATTATTATTATTATTATTATTATTATTATTATATAAAAATAATTAATTTTCAGTTCAGTGGGCCTAAAAAAAATCTAGTACTGTTCACAACAACTTTACTGTATATTAATATAATTTCCATTCTTCTCTATTATTTCAATTGCTTTGAGATTTGAATGATTTGATGACCTAATATAGTGAAGCCCTAAATATCTCATCCAAATGTGGCAAACTGATCTTCAAACTGTTGCCACAACGCTGAAACACAATCGTATAGGATGTTTTTTATTAGCGTTACAATTTAGGAGCATTACAATTTCCTTTCACTCGAACAAAAAGGCTCAAACATGTTACAGCATGACAATGCTCCTGTATGCAAAATGAGCCTCAGGAAGACATAGTTTGCCCTGACATCAACCCCACACCTGTGCGATGAACTGGATCACCAACTGAACTATCAGCACCTGGCCTCACTAATGCTCTAATAACCACACTCCAAAATCTAATGAACAACTTCAAAGTTAAGTGGAGCGTATTATAACAGCAATAAAGAACTAATTCTGGAATGGGATGTTCAATAAACACATAAATTAATCAAGTGTCCACATATGTTTGACTATATAGAACAGCAATGTGTCTGCATTGCAAAGTATCAACCGCAGTGCTACAGGGTGAACAGTTCTCTTAGAATATATTTCAATTATGACAAGAAGTACAGGTATAGGGAGAGAAAATGTGCTCAGCGATTGTCTAAAAGACCTACACCAAGTGCTTACAAAATGTATAATACAAGTACACCCTAGTGTGAGACAGAGATGTAAGCTGACCATGGCAACCTTGTTTCCACACAAACACACACTGTGTCTCTTTTCTAATGCTTGAACTCGCATACACACTCAAGCAAACAACTTCTCCTTTTTTCAAATTTTCTTCTACGCACAGTTAGCTTGTGTTTGTGTGTGTGTGTGTGTGTGTGTGTGTGTGTGTGTGCGTGCACAGGCTCATGTCTGTGTAAGAGATATGCCTACTGCAGGGGTTTGGAGAACAAGGACATTAATTTTTCTACATAAATGCATATGTGCATATAAGTGCATATGGTAAAGGAAGAGTCCTCCCTGACTCGGACTATCATATTAAACTTCATAATTAACTAACATTTGATTTCTCTCTCTCTCTCTCTCTCTCTCTCTCTCTCTCTCTCTCTCTCTCTCTCTCTCTATATATATATATATATATATATATATATATATATATATATATATATATATATAAAATGTGTGTATATATACAGTGCTTTAGTGCATTACATTGGGTGTCTGCTGTAGCTTAGGGCACAAATTTATCATTCAAAATTCCGATTTTTGAAGTATGAATGTATTGAAAGTATTTTCAGGCCATCTGGAAACCATTTATAAATTGTGTTCGTTTTATGTTTGTGTGCAAACGAAACAAATTCAGGCTATTGTTCATCAGTGTCTAGTTGACTATGAGTTAGCATGATTGATGGTTGACAATGCTAAGCCAGTTAGCTATCATTTCAGATTTCATGGTGGTTGGAAGTGTGGGTCAGCTGTAACAGTGCTTTCTAGTTATATAAAACACAGAAGTGATTCCACTTATTTGAAAAATGGCTTCCTTCCTGGAAATTCTTTGTGGCTCGAGCACGAGCTGCTATTCAAGGGACTGACATATTTGTGTGTCATGTGGTGCCTATTTATGTGCCTATTTAGAAAGAAGCTTTAGCAAAGAAATTGTTTTCATCTGTCCTCAAACATATTGTTTCTTGTAACATTCTTTTGATTTAATTACATTTAATATATCTTCTGATATTAGCATGAAAATTGTACTGGATTTGAATGACTATTTAACAGACAAATATAACCTTTGTGTAAAATAAATAAATGTAATGCTAGCACATCTTTGGAAATATTTCAGTTGGAGTTGAAGATCTTAAGTGACCCCAGGCCTCCTCAGCCTACATCAGTATCTGACTTTACTAACACCCTTGTGGCTGAATGAGCACAAATCTCCACAAGCATACTCCAAAATCTAGTGGAACATGACTGTTCCCCATTTTTTCTTGGATGGGTATATATATATAGTTTTTTTGTTTTTCAAAAGATGCCAAAAAATGTGAAAAATGTGCCCACTCCCCCTCCTCATGATGCTTGGAAAAGATTTATAAAATCAACAGTATGATCGCTGATTTCAGTTTGTTTTTGCTTTGGCTGCTAATCGGTTTCTGTCAGATAAATCAACAAGTTATGGTCACATTTTGCCTAATTCTAAAACAAAGAAGCTGGGCCTCGCACAGCACACAGACAGGCAAGCCTGTAATTAAGCATTTGAACCTTTGACTAAAATGATGCCAGCCACTAGGGGGTGCATTGAAAGCTAGAGAAACATTATTGTAGAGTGTTTTGCATTTTAATGAAGTGTCTCTGTTTCAAGGTTGGCATGCTCTCAAAATATTAAATGCATTATTAAGAGACCTTTACACTTAAATTGGCCACACGCCTCTTATTAAAACATGCTGCATGTGACATTGCGAACCAGTTTGCCATGGTGTGATATAAACAAAATGCAATAAACAATAATAATAATAATAATAATAATAATAATGAAAAAAAATTAAAAAAAAAAATAAAGGCAGAAAAAATAACACTCAGCAAGACTATTACAATATTTACTGACCTGTGGTAACAAATGTGAAAAATTGTGAACACAGTTAATATCTAGTAGTTAATCATTTACTCCTGGAATGAGCATTTCATAAGCGATAATAGGGACACTTCAGATAAGCATACTGTTTACCCAGTGTAGTGCACTAACACTGTACAAGCCCTGCAGCAATCAGGCAAACATTTAAATAAAAGCACGGAGAAGCAGTTCACAAGGGAGGAGTTATTAGCAGCGCGTTTAGAAGAGTTCGAACCTGAACAAGCCAAGGTCTGAAGATGTCGACCCTCCAAAGTGCAGCTGGTTGTGACAATTTAACACTGAAAAGAGACACTTTAAGTGCTCCTGACAAACATTCTAATTACGGGGGCCTCGAAATTCCCAGCGCTCATTACAGTTATAATGAACATGGTAAACTAGAGCAGATGTGCTCTGGTACAGGGTTCTTCCAGTGTGTGGGTGAATATTCTGTAATAGAAAGCCAGAGGTGACTTTCTTTTTCAGTGAATGCTGCTAAAATAATACACTTTTAAACAGTCTTCCATGATTATGCCAAGGCCCTGACTTACAAAGAAATCATGTGTAAAAAAAAAAGGAAAAAAAACAACATGCTGATTTGTTACGACTCCTGTCTTCATTTGTTTTGCATGTTTGCCTTAATGAACGTGAAATTCATCGCATAGCTACCAAAAAAAGCCTAAATCTAAGGTGGTGTACACACAAATGGACTCATAGATGAATGTGTGCAAATTATTTCAACCAAAGAGCAGCTATTATGTCTGCAGTGCCAAAGTCACTTTCTCCAGTTTGAATAAAACAAATTATACATTATATATTCAATATTATATTATATATTACATTCAAAAGTATAGTAGAATAATCATGTAGTATAATAGTGTACAACAAAAGTATAATATAGTATAATAGTATAGAATAATTGTATTATATAAAATAAAATAATATTTTATCATAGTATAGAATAATGTTATTCTTAATAGTTAATATAGTATAATGGTATTGTATATGTGTATAGTATAATAGTATAGTATGATAGTATAATGAAGTATAACAGTATTGTAGTTTGGTATAATAGTATATTATAAAACTTTTTTATAAACTTTTTGAGGTAAAAAAAAATTCACAATACAGTATATCAAAATGTTCAGAATGTATCTTACAGTTCTGGGTTTGAATATTATTGCAGCAAAGTGAATGGATTCATTTCAGTACATTTTAAATCACACCTTGGAAAACAAATTCAATCACATCTTGTCCAGAGTGCATCCAATATTTTGAAACTGTTTTTGAAACTCTGCAAATCTCCCAGCCTTTGATTTGAGTTATGCTGAACACGCAATTATGTCGCGCCACAGGTTTAACTTTATTCCTCTGAGAAATACCTGCAAACAAACTATTATACCGATTGATTTGCAATTGGTCATTGTACCAAAGCAACAAGCCCACTTTTCGAGCGCTTTTATCCTGTCGCACACCCAAAATTAGAGTGCTTTATTTGGGATTGTAGTAAATCAGGCCATGGGTACTGATAAAAAGCAAGCTGTGGAAGGCAAAACAATCCCGGGTTGTTTTTCAGACGTTTTGATTGCAACCGTGCTTGTAACAAGCACACCTTGTTCATTAGAGATGCGGTACATAGTTAGATAAAAGTGTAGACACCTTCAACTTATAAAATGGTTTATTTCTCATTAAAAATGTTACATAGCAACCTTAAGTGCTACTCCAAACAGCTGGAGTAAATACATTTCTTGAACATTTAAGTTTAATTTTCCCTACTAATACAGAAAGAAACAAAAACCCTAAGAAGATTGTGTCACTTTCAAATTGTATTGGTTCTTTTCCAAAATTCTTTGTGCAAAGAAATTGTAATGCTTCTTTTTTTAAATGACAACCATTTTTGGTGTTACATGTTTTACACAGCTTTGAAGAACTGATCATTGCCATAACACGTCTTTGCAGAATATTTTAAGCAAATTTTGACATCCACTGCTATACATCTTTCAGCAGGGGCCTTTTGTGTGTGCTTCAGTAAGTGCTCCTAAAACTCCCCCACACCACCCCCACATCCCCGAGTGTAGCCTCGTATATCTCTGGTAAAACTCTTAAAAAGAATTGCTCTGAGTAAACTGTGATCACAAATGTGTGTCCGCAAAGACAAAAGCCACTTTCTGACACCAAAGTAGTCCTGAAGCTTCATCCCGTCTTGAGCAAAGTGATCCGATCCCATTTTTCAAACATGTGGTTCAGCGCAGTCAGAAATTACTGTAGCCAGTGAACATAATACAAAGTGTTTTCAGTTAGCTAAGGTTATGTACAAGCACCTCGGTCCTACATTTGACAAACACATTCCACTTTGCCCTGGCAAATGGGTGGGAACTTTGCTAAATGTGAGAAAAACTCAAGGGGATGCCAGCAGATGGGTGGTCAGAAAAGCGTGTGAAACTTAACTCACATTTTATTGTCCAAGGTTAAGATTCTTTCAAGGAAAGCTTAGTTAATTTTATTTACATGTAGCTGTGTAATACAACCAACTGCAATGTTCAGATCATTTTGTGGTTCTTGTAAATGGAGCAATATTTAGATCTTAGTAGTTTAACCCCTGCAGGCTTGAAACACTAAGCTACCACACGGATACATAAAAAAAAAAAAAAAAAAAGATGCACAGTAAGGATTAATATGCAAACATACAATAGTTCACCAGGCAGCTTCTCCTGTAAATTTTCTGTCATCAATAGTGTTTCACATCAGAGTTCTACAGATTGATTGAAATAGCATTACTGTGATTGCACTGATTTGTCACTTGTTTAGATCCACTGGACGCTCAGATCTTCAGTGAGAGTTCCTGCTCTTCCATCCGGTACATACCTTTGCCAAAGCGACATTATTCAAACGAGACAACTGATACCAGCAAACAGCGCTTTGAGAACAAGACACAATCAGCTCAGCTGGCCCATGTTCAAAGAAATGTGCAAATCATAAACTTAAGTGGCAAAAAGACAAATAACAGAAACACTGCTCCTAAAATAAAAGCATCTAATGCCGCTAGCTGTGTAGTCGATGGCATAGCCATGCTTATTGGGAATAGGGACCATTTGGGTTTGAGTCAGGAGTGTGGGCAAGGCCACTCCAGCTAGCGGAATGTCTAGTTCTTTCTAAGAGAGTTTGGTACTAGGATGAACTGAGGAGAGCTGTGGGGGACTGAAAGCTGGCTGAGGATTGAGGGCTGTCATGGGGTAAAGGCCATGATGTAGAATGTCTCCATATGAAGTCCCCATTGGGTGCCTGTACAGGTGGGCTGGATTGGCCGCCTGGGCCAAGAACTGTCTCTGCATCATTATGGAATGAATAGCAAACTGGGGCATGAGTGGTGAAATGACAGCCTGGTTCTTCAAGTACTGCAGTGGATGTGAATAACTAGGGGGAGCATGAGGGCCCAGGCTGTCACACATTTCCTGAACCTGAGATACAAATGCCCCAGGATACAGTCCTGGAAAAATTGAGGAGTGCATTGGGAACTTGTGTCCCTCGGCAGCATAGCTGTTGATGTGCACCGCGTGTGCCGGCTCAGCCGGCTTCATGGATTCATTGTCAGGCTCTGGGGTCCGCACTTTCACTGGGATATCTCTAGGCGTGGAGCAGTGCATGGGGGTCACAGCTCGAATCTTCTTCTCTGTGGCTCCATTCTCCAACTCCTCTAGATTCCGTTTAAGTGGCCGTGCTGCACCAACATTTTGTGGGCTACATTTGGTGCTTAGAATAGGCCGAGCCAGTTCATCTATCTTGTAGCTAACTGTCTCTTCTCCTCGACCACTGTGTGCTTTGAACTGGGGTTCAACCACCTTTTTTGGAGTAGACACAGTCATAGGAGGAACGCGGCAGGCTCTGGGGTGATAGTCCAGGCTTGAGCTTTGACTGTTACCTGCCTGAAAAAGAGGAGTGTTTTTAATGTCCTGCTGCATCATGGAATGTGAGAGGTTGCACAGAGATGAGGTGGAGTGGGGCAATTTATGTAAAGAGGGTTTTGGGAGGCTCAAATCTGTCGGTTGCTCCTCTGGCACCTTTTCACAAGGAGTACCTTTTTCTTTCTGATTCAGATGGGGTGAGTAAGTCAGACTTCCACTGTCTGGATGCTGACTCTGAGGGAACCCATGTGCAGTTTCACAGTCCCGTGGGTAAGCCTCTCTGTTTAGGTACTTGCTTAGCTGTTCCTTGCTTAGATGGTGCTCTGTCTGTCGGTAGAGGCTGTGCAGGTGCGGGGAGGAGCAGAAATCACCATGGAAATTTGGTGCCTGGCCGGGATGAGGTACCTCGCTGGATTTCTCCACACTGGAATGAAGATTGGTTCGCACAATGTAGGGCTCTCCTGTAGGACTGAGCTGTGGCTGGTGTAGAGTCTGACGCTGGGCTTGTTCAGAAGGATATATCTCCCTCTCACCACACACCTCTCTATGTGAGGTCTCACTAGCAGGTCTTCTGTCCTCACTGCTGCGAGGCTTAAAACTCTGTGCATGCTGGATGACAGATGGACGCTTGATAACTGCACTTGCCTCACCTATAGAGGGAGGGACCTGAGTGCCGGGTTGCTCAGAAGCTGTTTCTTCTGTACTACTGCTCGATGCCTTTTTGTTAACTAATGGGGGTGGTGGACCATAAGGGTAATTGTTGCCCAAACCAGTACCACTAACTTGTGACAGCATCTTCTTCTTAGCTAGGGGAGACATAATGCCAGGGTTGCATCTAGGATACAAGAGTGGGTTGTGACAGAAGCTGTCCTCCTTGGTGGGGAGTTCAGCCCTCTCTGTTGGGATCCCTGGTACTGATAGAGGGTGTAGAGGTCTTTGCTTCAAGGTGGGTAATACCATTCCCACATGGTTCTGGCTGTCCTTTACACCAGCCTGTTCTGTCTTTCCAAGGGTGTATGGAGGTGCCTTGTATTCTGTTGTCCCATGCTGACATTGGTCCTGTATGTAACAGTTGGGAAGGGGGTGGGAGTGCCGTAGTGGCATAGACGCAGTGATGGGAAACACCTCAGAATCCTCAGACTTAAGTGGCATGCCATCCTGTGGAATCGAGGTGTGTTTGATAGCTTCATGTGGACCACCGTCCCAGGATTTCTTGAGCAATGGTTTCTTCTCCTCCTCCTTAAGAACCAACTGTATGTCTACATCCTCTGTGGTGGGACTTCTTGCCTCGGCATCTAGCTGGGATGAAACCTGGGACTGCTGTGCCTCTTGCTTCACCATCACGTCTTCCTGAAGCAGCTCTTTGTCCTTTATGTCCTCTGTACCCTACAGACACAAATGTAGATAGAGACAAAAGTAACAATTAATTACTAATTTGGGTATTACAGTAGCACATGCTCCAGCTACACTGTGCACTTAATGCAAATGCCACTCAGACAAAGTCAGACAAACAATCTATTGAAAGCAAGCTATCGGGGGAACTTGAGTTCGGCACATTTAACTTCTGTGTGCAGTGCCAAAAATAATGTACCAAGTTACAAATGGAGTGCATCAAATGCTTCTCAATAATATGAGTTGTATGAATTATTGAAAGCTACTTGATGGTCTAATATAATCTACAACAGAACCGAAGCTTAATAACATTGACAATGCTCTACTAGCCCCTAAAGGATTCCCATTCGAAATGGGGCAAATGAGTCAAGAGAACAAAGCAATCACCCACAAAAGGGTTTCACATTTAAACCAAATCAATCACAAAATCCTCTTAGAAGAAGAGAAAATAAGAAGTCAACTCAGGGCTTTGAAAGCGACATATACGCTGCTAACTTTCAGATCCAATGGCAGTGTTACAACATCAGCTGTATTCCCCAGGCTAACATTTCTAAGGGAGCATACACACATGATAAAGCACAAGCCCCACCCTTCCATTTCTTTCCGGTGTCAGTGGGGGGAAAAGGCATAAATGCTTGAATTCAGTCAGGTAAAATCTTTGCTTATGCAATCATGCAACCAAGATAGATCATGTCAGATTTTTTCCACCTTATTGTGATACAGCAACCAACTAAATTCAAGTGTAAAACAAACAGAAATGCTTTAAGGGAAAAAAAAACAAAAAACAAACTTACAATTGCCTGGTTGCATGAATTCGAACACACCTTAAGTAAGCTACAGCAGTAGCGATAAAGCATCTTTTGTTTGTAATGCAGCACTCAATAATTTGGGTAAAAGTTTACCATTCTTCACAATCACAATTTTTACACAATCAAGATGATTGTGTAAAAATCCCAAGAGAGCAGCAGTTTCTGAAACAGCAGTGCCACATAATATGTAGAGTATCCCACAAAAGTGAGTACACCCCTCACATTGCAACAACCATACCATATCTTATCAAGGGACAATACTATCGAAATAAAACTTGTATATATTTTAGAGTAGTCAATGTGCAGTTTGTATAGTAGTGCAGATTTACTGTCCTCTGAAAATAACTCAACATAGAGCCATTATACTCAAAATGGCTGGCAACAAAAGTAAATACACCCTAAGTGATATCAGCTGTATGTCGTGTAACCTTGCAAAGCCAGACAAATACATGAACATGCAAAATACATGTTCATGTATTTGTCTGCCTGACAGGACCATACAAATTTGTGTATCTTGTATTAGAGCAGTTAAAATTTGGTGCTTTGAGTACAATTCTTTAATACTGACCACTGGATGTTCAACATGGCATCTCATGGCATCTCAAGAACTTTCTAATTTGAATATTAGAATTGTTGCTCTCCACAAAGATGGCCTAGGCCAGGGGTGCACACACTTTTTCCTCAGAAGGAAGCCTCTTTTGACGCTGGCTCACAAAAAAGCCTGCAAAAGGTTTGCTGGAGACAACTGGTCCATGAGCATGAATTAAAGAAACCATGTCCTGTGGTCTGATGAGACTAAGATAAACTTGTTTGGCTCAGATGGTGTCCAGCATGTGTGGCAACGACCTGGTGAGGAGTACCTAGAAAATTGTGTCTACAAAATTGCCTACAGTCCAGCATGGTGGTGGTAGCATCATGGTCTGGGGCTGCATTTCTGCTGGTACTGGGAAGCTGTGGTCCATTGAGGGAAACATGAATTCCAACATGTACTGTGACATGCTGAAGCAGAACATGATGCCCTCCCTTCAGAAACTGGGCCGAATGGCTTTTCAAACATAAAAACGACCGCAAACAAGATGACAATGCTGAAGGTGAATGTGATGGAGGGTCCAAGTATGTCTCTAGACCTGAACCCTTTTAAGCACCTATGGGGCTCCGCAATAGGAAGGTGGAGAAGCACCATGTGTCTAACATCCAGCAGTTTGTGATGTCATTATGAGGAAGTGAAAGAGGATTCCAGCCACAACCTGTGTAGCTCTGTTGAATTCAATGGAGGATTAAGGCAGTGCTAGAGACATAAAATATTGACACTTTGGATGTTACGAAATAAGGATTATGCCATTTTGGTTGCTTAATAACTGATTTCACAGAGAACTACCGGTTTTCTCCCAATAAGTTCATATACAGTACATAATGATAATGTTGTAAATAAAAATGTGAAAAGAAAGATGTTTTTAATAAATTTTATTTAATTAAATTCTCAGGAGCAGTGATTAAAATATTTAACAATATATTCTGTTGTAATTAAAATGTATAAATCAATTTTTAATTGTTTTTCAGTACATCGATGTACTTAGAGTACAAACTTATGCTCTGCTGCCACATGATTGGACAGGTGTACCAGTGCTCCTTATAAAGCAGACACTGAGTGTATTGAGCATTTTAATGCTGAGGAACCGTGACCTGCAGGATCGTTGAGTCTCTTGCCCTGGAGGCTATGTTCTGACATGCACTTAATACAATGTCGAATGGGGGGTCTTAGAGGCTAGTGACTAACAGCCAAGATTACACAGTCCTAATGGGGTGTGACTCCCTTTTGGCAGGGTATGTTTCAATCAAAAGCCCTGATTGTCTTTGGTGATGGTGGAAGTGCTGCCTAACAGACTATGTGTGAATTGTACCAAAGCAGCATGCCTATATTTGTATTCAAATCAAATTTGTGCCAAGAAACAAATCCCAGCATCTGCCTCTAGAAATTTCTGCTACATTTTAGATGTGTAACTTTGGTGGGAAATATTAAAAATACTTCCACACCCCTCCTTCTTGTGCTTTTTGAGCTGGCTTTGCCTCAAACACGGAATTCCATTTCATCTTCTCCCTTGTACAATGCACAATCAATTATCTGGAGAGGGCTTTTAAATTACACAACATTCCAGACAGATGAGCTAGGCATGCCACTGGAAAAGCAGTCAGCCCCTACAACAGCTCCCTTTGTTTCCACACCACAGCCGATTACTCATTTCATGCGCAGCAGAAATGAATATGTGGCTTGTAGCAGCTCTGAAATGTGTCGAAATATGACACTTCAAGAGAAAATTTCAAACAGCTCTTTCATCCCCTCTGTAATCATTTTGTTATTCGTGTGAAAATAGCAACACAATTTTTATTCTCCTTAGTGTTTATTTCACTCCCCCACATTTTTCACTATTTTTTTTAATTTTTTATTCAGCAGGCATTTGCAAATGACCATGGATATTTTGGTTTCCAGGGATAAATATAAGCCTGCAGCTTATAAACGCACTCAACTATGGCATCTATTCACTTGGCAAGTAGGAGCCAATCAGGTCTGTTTAGGAGGCCGGCTCTTGTTTTAGTGCTGCTCTAAGCACAATAGGCCTTGTCAATAACAACATTATGGACGTGATCTTTTCTCCTTCATTTGATTTGTGATCCTGAGAGCAGGCGAGAGAGAAAGTCCAGTGTTCTTCAGCCCAGCAAACAGAGAATATAACCGAATCATGAAAATGGACCTGTAGTCTGTGAGGCAGGGAAATACCATTTTCATTGACCATGTTGTAGCATAGTACTCAGTGCCTCTAATTCAGCTTAAATAATTATGTTTAAAGCAGATGCCCCTGGCAGAGCCATTCTTACAGGCCATTGACAACTTGTTTGTTAATGAGACATAGGGCAGTTAGCCAGAAATGCCTGGTCGTGTTTTCCCTCTAATTCTTCCTTTGTATAAAGGAAAGTGTTACTTTCAAGAAGCTCGGGGGTTAAATAAGAGAATTGGAGACTGACCGGCTCTGGGACTTTCGCCGAGGCATCCTTTTCATTCCAGCCCTTTGGATTTTGTTCGTCTTTGTGGCGCTTTGTGGATGGCACCTTTGCCTTAGTGCCCCCCTCCTGGGTGCTGGCTTCTTGCTTTCGGGGCTTGATGGGGGGTAGTGGCTTGTCCTCCTCTCCTTTCGTATATCTTTCATAGGGCAAGATTAGCCTGCAGAGAGGGAAAGTGACACAGATCAAAACTCCGATTCCTGATATTCCACTGACAGCTTGTTACAAAGGTATATTTTAAAGGTACTAACGGGGGTCATATATAATTCGAAACTAACTTTGGATCGTGTTTGGCATAGCTGAGCATAAGCATGACGAATTTGCATATTACAAAAATCTACGCAATCATATGTTAAAAAAAAGTTTCGTTTCAGAAATGAGCTTGAAATTTCATACATGCTTTTCAGACGGATGAATTCCAAAGGAACTTTCACTATTAGAAAATCTCTTAATGGATGCTAATAATCTGCTGACTTCACCCTGTAGTTAAAAAAAAAAATGCATATTCATTACGGTAAACTCCTGACAAAGTGTGAGTGTATTTAGCTGATAATGCAGGGCCAACACAATTCATTGCACACTTCCTATTAGCAAATAAGCTGCCTATGATGTTGTTGATGTAATGTGAGCATACTGTGCTGATCCTGGCTAGAAATATGTGTTTGTGCTATTTGAGCTCTTTTAGATACTTTTAAAAAAAGCATGCAGATCAAACAGGAGATAACACACACACAATCCTAATTAAAAAAACCTTTTTCGGTTGCAGGGGATGTTACATGGCCTGCTTGATCTGACTAAAACCCAAACATACACGACACAAGCATGATTAATGTTGCATGTGTAGCAGAATGACTTATTGCTCTTTGTCTAAACATGAGTGTAACACATGGAGTTTTGCTGACTGATGAGAAAGCTTGATAAAGGGTCTGCAAATGGGATAGGGGGTATATACAGTAGGGCTGCAATCTGGCTCTCTGCTCTCTGAAGATACAGCATTACACTTATTCACCCTGAACACGCCATCATAAATGCATGTTGTGAGCTAGAAATGCCTAAGGAAAGCCAGCAAATCCAAATATCTGGACGCTCTCCATGTTAATAATTTCAAGTCTTTTCTCCTCCCCTCACCCGCCCTCTGTGATCACTCGCCCATTTTCTTTATCTCGTACTCTTTTCGCAGTTTAATAAAATCTGCAAGGCAACTCCGGAGGAATTTGTTTCCGCTATTTTGCTCGGCCGGGTGTTTACTCAACAGCGGGCTGTCCAGGCCTTTCAGAGCTGGAGCAGGGCCATACTGAGCATGCTCAGGCAGGGTCTGTATAGGGGAGGCATGCAGAAGAACTATGCAGGCTGGGGGTTTGGCTGCTGGCCAGCGGCAGAGCTAAGCAGGAGCCCAGAGGGAACATTAATCTTCAGATCCCATTACCAAAAGAGTTTAAACATGTTACAGCTGCTAAAACTGGAAAACGGCTCGCTCCACGTGGTCAAATCAAAATAGCGAGCAGCTGCCAAATACCTGATTCTCACTGTAATGTTTCGGTTCATGTTTATATAATAAGGCTATAATAATGCGCACAATGACTTATCTTGTTTGCAGCTAATCCTCTGAAATCTTCCATACCCCCTCCCATGCCCCCTAGCTCCCTGCCTGCTCTCTCCGAGCTGTAAACAGGTCTTGTAATAGCCCATTTTAGTTTGTGTAAAACGGCTAAAATTAGGTTTGTGTTGAACTAATATTCCCCTGTTTTAAGGGTCCAGGGAATAATTGATATCAGATGTCACTGCTTCATTTGTGTATTTATATATGGTTGCTTTTTATGGTTGCCTGGTGAGATAAGAATGAAAAGGCCCCTGCTGTGAAGTCAGAAAAAAAAAAATTTGAATAAATTTCCTCACCGCAAAATCATCCACTTGGCCATATATGGCTATTCCATGTTACTGTACCCTTCCTTTTTCATGTTGCCCAAAATAAAGAAGAAAGAAAGATCTTTCACTTTCAAGTTAAGCCGTGGTGTATTTCCCTTAGAGAAAGAAAAATGTTTTTAAGATGTCGACATGGTTTAATTGTTCTTTTATTTTTTTCACTGAGCTTTTATTGGCAGCTCGACAGCTACTTTTGATACAGTTAGTAACTTGTATCGTGCCAAAAACAGGAAATCTGCAATTAAATCTTCCTTCATAAGAATGAAGGGACGAGAAAAGCAAAGAAAAACAAAGAACATGGAGCACAGAGAACGGGAGGGAATTCACTAGAAAAAAAATGCAAACCCTTTATTGAAACGTTAAAAAAAAAAATTATAAATCATTTGTTCACTGTCAGAAAACGGCTCCTTTCTATCACAAAGTGGGCTGGAATGCTTTATACTGAGAAATTATGGTCCTGATGTTGTTCTTCTTAGGCGGCATAAAAATATCTTGGGAAAAAAAAGTATTTAACTCACTTTCCTGAGAAACAGCAAAAGCAATAGTTCTTCCTCCTCCTCTTTCTCCTCCCCTAAGCTTTCAACAACCTCCACCATAACCGGAGTGACTGATTACATCTCTGAGCATGAGCTTAACCTAATGGTGATGCCAGGGCCCGCTAGCAGTGTTTGGACAGGGGAAGACATGCTGAGTGAGTCTTTTAAATCAGCCTACGCTTGTCTGTCCATTACTATCGGCCTGCTACTTCAATAAAGGCTCTCTGATGCTGCAGAACTCCTTTCTGTATCGGAACAGGGCCTTGAAATTTCTTTTACTTTTCTATTCTCTACCCCTTTAATCAAAATTATCCACTAGGAATGTACATGACAATTGAATAATTGTTATTATAGTGGAGGGCATGGCTTTAGTAAAAAATGGTAACAGAAGATGAAGGTCAGCTGCAGCCGAGAAACCATCTGTAATCACACTGCGCAAAGTTATTTTAGGGCCTTCAATTTGGACACTCCGTCTGGCCAGGTTCATCTTCGGGCCAGATATACGTGCAGCGCTGCCTCGGGCCAGAATCAGGTGTTTGGCCCTGCAACCTGGGCCAAACAGCCACTCCTGTACTGCGATGCTTATTTAAGCAAGACTGCCTTTCTAATGTGCTCAGGCTTATCTGGGTTTCTCAATCTCCTCCTCTGTGAAATGAATACTCTCAGGTGAAGCGAAAGAGAGGATTTTTTTTTTTAGCTTGAAAACTGAGTTAGTGCTGATTAAATATGGCTTTAATAAGGTCAGCATGAGCAAAGCCTAGCTGTCCGTGGTAATGGTCAGCAGGCAGGGACGTGGCCATTCATTTAAATAATTTGCTCCTTCACCTGGGTAAATGTACGAGCATTATCATACGGAAAATATCTCATCTGAAAATATAGACTACTGTACACCATATACACAGTCCCATTCTGCAATCAATGCATTAGCATAATAAAATAAATACATGCTCTTAAGCATAGACATTATTTATTAGGCGGTAAAAGCAGCCATAAGGGTAAATAAATGAGTGTGAACAGAAGAGCATTTCGAGTCTGTGTGTGAATACATTTTATTTAGACAAGCAAATCGGCTGCATGCGCATATTTTAAAAACAAATAAATATATTCATGGTCCTTGAATGAATAGTTTGACGGCGTGAATTTGTCTAAATTTATTTGATTCTGCAAAGCGAATGATTTGCACAAAACAGCTCTCCGTCATTAATTCGACATGTAATTACTGTAGGAATCGTGGAGAGAATAAAGGCCTGTTCATAACACTGACAGATGAGGGCATTGCCACAGAGATGGCAGAAAACCATGAACAAGTGTGTGTGTGTGTGTGTGTGTGTGTGTGTGTGTGTGTGTGTGTGTGTG
>JAAIIK010000048.1:1695396-1707826 GCA_014706435.1 Silurus glanis | reverse complement strand
GTGTGTGTGTGTGTGTGTGTGTGTGTGTGTGTGTGTGTGTGTGTGTGCCTATCGCTACTGGGAGTGCTGCCGAGTGAGTAATAAGATTCTGTTGCAGCATATCTCCTAGTGGCCTTTAATCTAGCCTCTTACATAACTCCCATTTCCATAGCAAGCAATCCAGGCTTTTTAATTTATATTTTTTTCGAAATAATCATGCTTAAGGAACACAATAATTACACAAAGTGGCACATTTACCCTCACTGTCTCTGCTGCTGTTTACAGCCCCTGCTTTCTTGTCCCTGAGCCCAGCCATCCCCGAAAGCCTCCAAAGGCCTGTCTGAAACAAGGAGGCCATTGAGAAAGAGCGACTTTAAGCAGAGATATGTTTAGTATGACTTCACGTCCATTCAACAAATCTTTTGGTTTAGATTTTTTTTGGACAATTTGCCATTTTTGTTTGGATTACCCACCAAAAAAAAAAAAAAAAAAAAAAAAAAGTGCTATAGTTGTGTAGTTTGTTCATTTGCTTATTCTATTTATTTCCAATATCTTCTCCAAAGGAGAACGCAATCCAGCTCATTCTTAACTGTAAATACATCTGCAACTGTATTTCATGAGCACCTTCTGAACCACTGATTAAATATACAGGTGCATCTCAATAAATTAGAATATCATTAAAAAGTTGATTTATTTTAGTAATTCAATACAAAAAGTGAAACTCGTAAATTATATAGATTCATCACACACAGACTGATATATTTCAAGTGTTTATTTCTTTTAATTGTGGCTTACAGCTAATGAAAACCCAAAATGTAGTATCTCAGAAAATTTGAATCTTGTAAAAAAGTTAATATTGGAGACTTGTGATGTCACACTCTAATCAGCTAATTAAGTCCAAACACCTGCAAAGGTTTCCTGAGCCTTTAAATGGTGTCTCAGTCTGGTTCAGGCTACACAATCATGGGGAAAGACTGCTGACTTGACAGTTGTCCAGAAGACGATCATTGACACCCTGCACATGGAGGGTAAGACATAAAAGGTCACCGCTAAAGAAGCTGCTGTTCACAGAGTGCTGTATCAAAGCACATTAATGGAAAGTTGAATAGAAGGAAAAAATCTGATAGAAAAAGATGAAACGAAGCCCATTCAAGAATTTGGAGGAGATTCACAAAGAGTGGACTGCAGCTGGAGTCAGTGCTTCAAGAGCCACCACACACAGACGTATCCATGGGCTACGACTGACCTGGGCAAAGGACAAAAAGGACTGGACTGTTGCTCAGTGGGCCAAAGTCATCTTTTCAGATGAAAGATGATTTCATTTGGAAATCAAGGTCCCAGAGTCTGGAAGAAGAGAGGAGAGGCACGGAATCCAAGTTGCTTAAGGTCCAGTGTAAAGTTTGCACAGTCAGTGGTGGTTTGGGGAGTCATGTCATCTGCTGTTGTTGGTCCGCTGTGTTTTATCAGGTCCAAGGTCAGCACAGCGTCTTAGAGCACTTCATGCTTCCCTCTGCTGACCAGCTTTATGGAGATGCTGATTTCATTTTCCAGCAGGATTTGGCACCTGCCCACACTGCCAGAAGCACCAAAAGTTGGTTAAATGACCATGGTGTTGGTCTGCTTGACTAACCAGCAAGTTCACCAGACCTGAACCCCGTAGAGAATCTACGGGGTATTGTCAAGAGAGAAATGAGAAACAAGAGACCAAAAAAATGAGCTGAAGGCCACTGTCAAATAAACCTGGGCTTCCATACCACCCCAGCAGTGCCACAGACTGATCACCTTCATGCCATGCCCAATATTGGGGCAGTAATTTAAGCAAAAGGAGCCTCTACCAAGTATTGAGTACAGTAAATGAACATACTTTCGAGAAGGCCAACAATTCACAAAAAAATGTTTTTATTGGTCTTATGAAGTATTATTATTTCTTTTTTTTTTTTTTTTTTTTTGGGGTGGGGTGGGGAGGGGGGGGTGGGTTGTTGTTAAATGCGAGGCAAAATGATCAAAATGAAAAGAAATAAACACTTGAAATATATCAGTCTATGTGTGATGAATCTATATAATTTACAGGTTTCACTTTTTTGTATTGAATTACTAAAATAAATCAACTTTTAATTGATATTCTAATTTATTGAGATGTACCTGTATTAGCAAAACACAACTAAACTACTTGTCATAATGTCTATCACTGCATCAATCTACAGTTTGGGCTGGAAGAAACCAGTACCACTATTCTACCAATCTGTGTTTCATTACTAAAAACTATTTTTTTGTTCTTTTGTTTGTATTGTTTTGTTCTAGAAAAAAAGGTCTAGCAAGTATGGAAATGGAAACTGATTGCCCATGTATACCAGCATACAGTGACTTACAGTATGTGGTTAATGTTTTTTTTTTTTTTATCTGTATAACTATACACTGCTTGTAATAAATAATACACAACAACCGCTATGCAATACGTAACAAAGACAATACGTGCCAGCTGATAAAACACTGTAGAAATATAGCCTTTTTCCAACACAGCGGTACTTATTAATAACTATGGCTACTAAAACTGGCAGGTGACCTCTGTGTTTTACTGGGTGCAAAAGCAGAGTTGAGTTTAGTTCAGTGTCCTCCTTCAGTGTTCCTGTACTTATTTATGAGCACCAGCCAACAGCACATGAGCTCAGGCAGAAGTGAAAAACCTCAACAGTGCCAGTTACCAGACACTGATAGTACACTTGAGGTCAGATTAAAAAAGGGGAAGCCCACGCCTGACCAAATTCAGCCTGAGAAATTCAGCCCGCATCAAAAACGCCATTGTTCAAAAATCCAAATAGATAATAATACAAAAAAGACTGCATCGTTTAATGTGTGGATGGGTGGCCTTTTTTTTTTTTGTATTTACTCTATGCCTATATGTTGAAACGTAATGGGTGGTGAAGTCATTCAGGCCAGGAGCCGTGTTTCACTTCTCCGCATTACAGCAAAGTGGCGCAGACTAAAGTTAAAAGCAATTCACAACATTATTGGAAACAACTTCTTTGTTGTTAGTGCAATCAATACTGCACAATGGCTGTATCTGAACCATTATGTAATCATATATATATATATATATATATATGTTGAATACACTCACTTTATATACCCAAACAATTGAATGAATAGATTGTAATTAAAAATATGACTGATTCAGAATATCTCTAACTGAACTGCTAGCATTTCCTCTGAATTCTTTCTTTCTCTCTGTGCACTAATGGATATAAAAAAAAGAGCAAATATTATCAATACAAAATGCCAGCCTTTCTTTCTCTTACTGCAATGCCTTGCTCATCCTGATACTGTGATTCTGAGCCATGGGCACAAGATGGCACACTTTCCAGCTCCTTCAGCGCCTCGGAAATAAAAATTAAATATTACAACCTCGTATCCCGAGCTAATCAAACCTATTTTCAGCATCTCTATCTTTCATACACGCACGACGGCAGCGAGAGAGCACGTGAAAGAACCTCTTTGCGCTCTTCCTGCTGCGCTCGAAGTCCCGCTACAATAATATCTGAGACAAATGGATGTGACACCGACAATTTTATTTTCCCATCCATCTCACTGTGGGCCTTTTCAGCTCGGAAAGGGGGGAAATGTGCTCGCGATCGGATGTAACTGCATAACAAAAGATGTCGTCGGATCAGGCCGAAAGTTCCACGCTGTAATGAGCGGCTACTAAAATGCCACAGCTTGTAAATCATGCAGTGAAGGAGGGACGGCGGTGCAGCAGGTTTGACTCGGATGCTAAATGAAAGTTAAACAAACAGCTGGAAGGCTGTGATTAAATGTAATGGAGAGAAGGGTTGAGTGCCAAGCCTGGGGTGATGCAGCGGAGTTTGGGGACGTTTTGTTATTGAGAGAGATCCCAAAGGCGGCATTTCGGATCGAATCAGGCTGTCAAATTTCTCACTCAGTCAAAATGCGTGTGAGAAGCGAGAAAAAAAAGAAGAGCAGCGTGTTTCAATTGATAGCACAGACAGATGAGAGAAAATGCTGCACTCTGTGCATGCATGTGTGCGAAAACAGACATTGTTCAAAATCATTTCTGCTTGAAGCCTGAAAGGTTTTGTGAGAAAGTTGACCCTTGCACTAATCTACACCCACACAGTGAAACAGGCTGATGAAGGAATTGCCAAGACTGGCTTTTTTCTTATACCTGGTTTTAAACCTAAAATGAACTTATGAATCTCTCCCTTAAGTTCCAAAGTAATTAACTTCCAAAAAAAAAGCAAACTTCTAGACAAATATTTCGCAATGCGCACTGACTTCTTATTCTGTACGCCCTGCATTTTCAGAAATTCTCAGCAGCGAAATATTTCACTGCTTGGACAGCGTCCAAATGAGAGCCAGATTCTTTAGCGATGATTTGCAGGATGAAGTTTTTGTTTTACTTCGGTTCTTTTAAACGTATCGCTTCCACTCAGCCCAAAACAAACATGGGGCCTCTCTCCTGCTGTCTTGCTCCCTTTGTGTCTCTCTGAGGACAATCCAGAGTGATAAATACGCATAAATAAGATGTGGGATGAATATGAAACTACATCAAGAGCACAGCTGCTGATGAAGGAGAGAAAAAAACCCTCAAAAAAAGCTTTGAAGAAAAAAAAAAAAAAGCCAAGCTTTCTCATCTCATGCGCTTTATAAATAGCCGAGGAACCTGAGTGCGAGGCAGAGCACCTATGAAAGCAAAGGCTAACCTTTGTAAATGTTTAATATGGGTCAGTCACACATCCTTGGGCAGAGTGAACAAGGAAATCCATTACAGCTGCTACACAAACCTAGACGACACCTTGATGGAGCTCGCGGCCTGCAAACAGCTGAGTCGACAGATTTATGACGATGATTGGCACGGATGTAACTCGTCTCCACACCGAGGGACGACACACAGCGCAACGTTATCTATGTTGAGAATCGTGCCTGATGTAATTACTCAAACTCGAGCTGCTGCTATAAATCAGACACTTTTGTCTGGTGAAACAATAGACGTGATGGCATCTTACTTGGGCAAACGAGCCTGTAAATCTCCGTGCAAACTGCAACGTGAAAATAATTAGATCAATCAGGGATTTAATTAGGATTTGTCAGCTTCAAACACTCAGCGTGTCAACCAGACTCCTTTCCATTAGGTACATTTCATCAAGGGTGTAAATACAGATACAGAGATGAACGCAAACAGACGACTATTAATAGCCGTCGGCGCAAATCCTGCAGATTTCGACGCGAGGTGGGGGGATTATGCGCAGAGGCTGTACGCTCCTCGCGACGACCGCGTCGGATAATCCGTTCAATATTGCGATTGTTTACTGCAGGCCCGCGGTCTCGAACGAAACGCCGACCTCTTCAGGGACACAAACAGCTGACATAATGCCCGGAGGGAGATGGCGCTATTCCGAAGACACACCATTAAAATTTACTTAAAGGGCTTGCATTAAAAAACTGTCATCCTGCCTATAGTTTCAAGGAAGCGATCCGTGAAGCGTGGCTCATTCGAGCTGAGAGCAAACATTAATTCCAAAGAGGAAAGGAAAATCAATAAAGCGCTAGGAGGAACTGATGTGTTTCTTTTTGCACACCCCCTTCATACCCAATACCCCCCATTTCCCCTCCTGAGAAAGCCACACTGCACTTTAGCACGCACTTTAGCACACAACTTTTTTTTTCCGTTTGTTGTTTTTTTTTTTTCCCCTGGTTGATCTTTCGAAACGAACAGCCAAATAATGTAACATCGTTATGTAAAGCTGCAATATTGATGCAAAGCGAAGAAGCAATCCTTCGCAGGCTAATTAGAAAACAGAGGATGCAAATACACAGCCTTTTAACAAGGGATTTACATGGTACAATATAAGCATCAAAGCCTCGAGATAAGGAGCAGGAGAATGCGGTTTATCTGCAGAGCGGAAGTCACGGGCGGCCCGATTCTGGAGCAGCGTTCTCCCTGGGAGGAGGAAGAGGATTAAATAAATAAGCGCGGCCTGATTGATCAGTGCCACTGACCTATATAATTAAAAAGCAGCAGGAAGGGAGGGAGGAATGCCGCAGTCTCTCTCAAGGTTATTCATGTCGTTTTTATGACCCAATTTGCAATCTATGTTTCTTTCTTCCTCTTTAATCCTGCACTCCTCTTTTCTTCATTTGCCAAACAGTTAAAGAGATGATAGAGCTAAATAAATACCATTAGGACTAGTTCTGTACTCTGACTGAACAGGACATTATATATTGATCTGCAGCTTCCGTGCTTTGTTTTTTTTCTTTCTTTTTTTTCTTTTTGCACACGCTTTCATGGAAAATAGAAAAGCCTTCAACCAGGATCATGTGTGAAAAGACCAAACTTAATGTACCCTAGATTACATATAAACACACAGATCTCTTCTCCTCCTGACTTAGTTACTGTGTAACGTAACGCAAGCCACATCGAGCGCATTTAACGCTAAATACTGGACAAGAGAACTTTCTGAACGAGATGGGAGTCAAAAATTTAGATCCGACATCAAGGCCGACATCATTGTAATATCAGTGCCACATTAATATTAACATGGTTTTTTTAGTTACTGTTTTCAGGGTAAATGACAGTAATCTTTTTTCATTTAGGTTTGAATTAATAGCAGATACAAACATTTAAAAGCGACTTGCGTCGCTTCTTTGCCGAAAATCACACTGTAAATGGACTAAAACGAAAATGTCCGTTGTCCCTGAAACCTGTGTTTGTGTTGATAAACCAGCATATACACCTACGACTGCTAGTAGTAAGCTTTAGAAATAGCTTTGGGGGTGTAATAATGATTATAGACATAGTCAGAAGAGGAGAAATTTAAATAAAAAGCCATTTTCAGCAGAAATAAAAATAATATTCAGGCTATTTTATTTATTCGTTTTCCTGCTTTAGTCATGGCCAGTTCCCATCCATCAGGCATCTCTACTATAACACACCACAGCTAACAAGGAGGGCAAAGGCTGCAGCTCATGCAATATCAGGGGACGGCATAAGACACTCATAGGAATGGTCTATTCACAAATGAGCACACAGATGTCTGTGATTGGCGATTAGCAAGTGTGACTGCGATTTACACACCAGATCCTGCACTCTTGGACTCATAGAGACTCAACCAAGTATAATCTCAAATGCCCTTGTTACTCCGCTTAGAAGCTGTTAAGGTAATTAAAAAATATATATATATAAACATGACAAGGTGTGCAATCACAGGAACAAAAAAAAAAAAAAAATAAACATTAAAATATGAATAAAACAATATATATATATATATATATATATATATATATATATATATATATATATATAAGCACAACAGGGAACTGTAACATGTAATGTTTTATTCATTTTAGACCACAGAAACTTTCCCACTGTTAGCTGTTACTGAAAAACCTCGTCATACATTTTCTCATTTATTGTTAAATTCTGCGAGACTATCTGGTTCCTGTTATCATTATTCCTATTACCACATCATCCTCTCTTTCTTTTTTTTCTGTCAGTAAGTTTTACCAATGATTACACACATTTTTTATCCATTCAAGCTGAACCACATCTCAATGAGAGCATTAATATAAATCTGTGATAAATTTCGGACCAATCAGAACAGAGAATTCGACAAGTAGTTTCAAAATGAATATAAATCATATTGTTATTTCACGAACAAATTCAATCTCTAATAATGTCTTCTGAATGAAATGAAACAGCGCCTGACAGTAAAGAACTAAATGAGCATAACAGCCTAAGAGCTGCTTTAGTTCGGCTGAAAAGCAGAGAGCATTCTGCAGAACAATGCACTCAGCCCACAATGAGAATCTGAAAACTTTCCTTAGGCGGAACGGCGTTTCAGTCTGCTACTACAGGATAGCACTGCTTAACAGCTGGGCAAATTAATCCGGTTAATTACACTCGCTCACAAGTGGACATATGAGCATGATGCCCCGCATTTGGTCAAGGATGTTCCATAAGCTTTCGGCAGCCTGTTATTCACTCAGCATTATGATATTATACACACGTATTGATTGAGCACTAGGGTTGTGAGCGATGGGCCCGAGGTGAGAACCCACTCGTCTGACCTCGACTCTCAGCTCCCTCAAAGCACCAGCAGCAAACACAGACTTCTCACAAACATTAAAGGTCGCATTGGATTGCTTTTCAAATAAACTGAGAGAAGGCATTTTTTCCCATAGCTTGTGCACTGATCCGTGCCAAAACTGATTGCGAGTGCAGTACATGATACAAGTAAACAAAATATATGACACAACTCTGGGGATTTACAAACACTCCTTTCTATATAATTAAAAGGGTTTAAGTCTTCTTGCATCAACTTTTCTTTACCAATGTGTTTCTTTGATAATGTCTACGATCTCCATTAAATCGTTAACATAATAAAAAAAAGTGTTTGTACTGACAAGCTTATGGCAAGACTGATTATCAGCTTTAAACAAGGCTATAATAATATCTTAGGTAAGTGAATCTATACTGAATAACATATTTTTTATTCTATCTATTGGCATACCCACTTTACACCCAAATATATACTCTACGGACAAAGATATTGGAACACCTGACTTTTCCATCTATATGTGGTTCTTCCTCCATCTTTTACCCCAAAGTTGGAGGCACCCAATTGTATAGGATGTATTTTGGATGCGGTATGTAAGTGCGATGTGGCTGATGGAACAAAATCTCGAGCACATTTCAAAATCTAGTGGAACATCTTCCCAGAAGAGTGGAGGTTATTATAATAAAAATTAGGGACTAAATATGGAATGGGATGTTCAAAAAAGCGAATACGAATGGTCAGGTGTCCACAAACTTTTGCCAATATAGTGTATATGGATTGTGTATTATTGTGTATGTTCCCCAAATTATACAAAATATCTTCATATACTGTAGCATCAATTTTCCGTCACTAAAAATAAAAATTTTCCTCCACCCGAACAAAAGAGAACTTTATCCTTAACTTGAACCAAAGCGAGCTCCTGGATTGCAAAGGTTGGTGATGAACTCGAGTGTCCTGCACAGAGTCCTGACGTCAACCCAAATGAATACATTTGGGAGAAACTCGAACATCAAATGAACCACAGACCTCCTCATCCAACTCCAGTACCTGACTACACTAATGCTCCTATGGCTGAATAAGAACAACTCTGTACAGTCAAACTGCAAGATCTAATGAAAAAAAACCTTCCTAGAAGAGTGAAGGTTATTATCACAGCATTGGCGGGGGAGTTGCATAATACAGGTACGCAGCAACGAAATGCAGGTTCGCATCTACCAGGAGTGCAAATAGTAGCAACTGTGCAAAGACAAGAGCAGATAGATGTGTAAATATATGTTCAGCAGTTAACCTTTTTTTACCATACAAAACGCTAATAAAAAATGCATGTCCTATTGTATAAAAAAAAAAAAAAAAAAAAAAAAAAAACAGCAAAAATAAAGTGTTATTGATTTTCACAAGACATGGAAACAAACTCACTCCTTTCAGCAGTCTTGCCAATAGATTTTGTAAAGAGAATCTTTTCATTAGGCACGTTGAATACTATTAGGAAAAGTGGGAAGATAACGCTGCGAATACCGAACCTGATTTTCAGGACGGTATATTGCAAATTAAACAAAAAAAGCCAGTCTAGGACATGCATTTCCATAAACGTGTTTTGCATTTCTGTTTGTCAAAGCCGAAGTGGATCTTGTTAAAAACGGCGGAGAGCTGTAAGTATGAACGGCGGCCGTACCTCTCGTAGTGTCTCCGTGTACACGTCGCTGCGCTGGTGCTTCCTGGGTTTCCACCCAGCTCGTCGTATACATTTTTCCACTGTCGGCGGGCTGTGATCTGCCGGAGAAGGAGCGAGACAGTGAACGTGATTACTCTACAATAACGTTAGCACAAGGTCAATATGCTACTTGAAAACTAATACTTGGCCCAGTGATGCTACCGAGGATATATCAAGGTCCATTAAGTAGGTAATAAAGCACAATGGTGCGTGCTGTTATAATAGACTAATTGATCCATCACCCATTGATTATTTTTCGATAACAGCATGTCGATGTGGAAGCGATTTATTCCTCTGGATTTATTTGATGTTGTGGAACATCTGCAAAACATTAGTCCTTCTTGATTTTTTATTATTGAGGTTCTGCGGCCTTAAGTTAGTGGAACAGCTGTTGAAATATGGATCAGGAGAACCAGTGTCTTATTAGTACTTCTATATTAAATGAATCGACTTTTTATCAAGTATCAAGGATTTAACATAGTGCTGGTTGTGCATCAGTTAATACTTTCGTTAATAATAATCTCCTCCTTAAAGCAGGTACCTGTCCCTGGCTGACGTATACCAACATTTAACAGCATGGTTCTACATAATCGTTGAAACTGCATTGCTAATTTGAGTCCAAAAAACCCCATCATACACATGCACATTGTACTGATATTCATGAGAGATCTTCACTGCAAAGGGATTTCCAGTTGCTAATGGAAGCCCTTTAAATACAAGTACATGCTTACTGAAAATCAAAGGCAAGCTATTCAACAAATGTTTGCTATATTACATACAATTTCACATATTTAGGCAGCTGTATACTCATTATGGCTATTTGCATCCATAATGGGATGAATATCTGCCTAGTATTTCAAAACAAGTCACGCAATTACAACATTAATGACTCTTCACTTTATGGGGTAAAGTAATATACTGTACAAGTAGCATGCCTTTCTTGTAACAAGTAGCTCACAGTTACTACAGCAGGAAAGATCACTAGGCTAATATTCCTAAGCTAATATTCTAGACCCGTTCTGACGCATGGACAGCAGTGCACTTGAGTACACTAATAGACTTGTGTTCCAGCTCAGACAGTATTCCTCAAAGCTGACTCCGAAGCCTCTGAGTCTCTCAAAACAAGCGCTTCCTCAAATTTACAATAACTTCATTATGGAACCTACGCAACCTACGTGTTTCCTGTCCCTGAAAGACAGGCAGCCTGTAGTATTGATAAGCAAAATAAAAAGCCTCCTGAGAGAATGAGAAGGACAGAAAGAGGGGAAAAAAGAGGCCTTGAGTGGCTTCCTGTTCACTCCTTGTCCAAACAACATGCTGCCTTTCTTGCTCCTCTTTCCTCCGCAAAGACAAACAAACAAAACAAAAGCAACAACAACAAAAAAATGGTACTGGGCATCAATGAGAATGTTGCGGAAACCATTTCTGACTGAATGTAAAAATGTTCTGGCCACGTTATTGCTGCACAAATGTTAGATGCACTGCCAAACAAATTCAGCTTTTGCTGGTCTTGGAATAATAACCCCCTTAAAAGGCTCAATATGTGCAATGAACAGGCCTGACCAATTTCCTCTCCGCCAAAAAAGGGTTACACATGTTTTTTTACTTGTACGTTTTTTGTTTTTTAGTTTTTAGTTTTTTTTTTTAAGAGAGGCTTTAGTGAGTCACTTGGGCTGAACATGAAGCAGAATAGAAAACGGGGCTCAAACTTAGTAAAACATGTGTTTTGTGGCAGGCTGAGAAATTAGCGAAAAAAAAAAAAGAAAAAAAAAAGAAGTCCTTCTGCCTGCTTCTTCTGCTGAAACATTGCTGCCAATGGGACTATAAACCTCAGAGCGGATGGTGTACATGCTTACCAGCTCGTATCCTCCCAGCTTCTGAGCAGCTTGAAACATCGTCCAAAGGTTTACTGTGAGAAGGACAATAAGAAACAATGATCAATACCACAGGAGAAGCAAAGAGGCACAGTAACCCACTCTCACCATCAAGCACAATAAGGATGGAAACATTACTCAAAGCACTTGCCGACAATCCATCGTCTGTTATTAAATTTTTTTTTTAGCCTAGAGAGTCCTAAGCAGGAGCCTCTCAGGAAAACAGATGAAATGAAATAAATACATAGCGCTCGTACAAATGAAGTCGAGCAAAAAAATTAGCGAGAATATTGCTGCTGGGAGAATTAATCAATCAAGATTCAATCTACACACACACACACACACATACACACACACACACACACACACAAAATCCCATTGCGTTCGTCAGAGCAAAGTTCTCCTACGCCCATATCTGGCAATATTGATTTTCACCTCCTCCCAAGCAGCTATTTCAGATGGACTGCAGGATTACGCCGCCTGTTCTTTTTTAGCCCTGTGAATGACAAGCCCACAGCTTAGAGAGCTGTAAACTGAGGCTTTTATGCATCAACAATATATCTTTCTCTGTCTCTCACAAACACACACACACACACACACACACACACACTTTTGCTTGTAAATGCTGTGTGAGCTTTTTAATATTTGATCTGAACATGCAAGATAAAGCTTGTGTTTATATGAAAGCAGGTATTCGGAACGGTTAGGGGGGAAGAAATGCAAAAAAAAAAAAAAATTGCTTGTCGTTTGTTATTAACACAGTTTATTATTATTGACATTTGCAAACATCAACA
>JAAIIK010000048.1:1660561-1679709 GCA_014706435.1 Silurus glanis | reverse complement strand
ATATATATATATATATATATATATATACACACACATACACACATACACACACACACACACACACACACACACACACACACACACTAGGGGTGTTGATCGATTAAATTACATAATTACGATTAAACACATGATCGTCATGAGGTAACTTGTGATTAATCGCAACTTAATCGCACATTTTCATCTGTTCTAAATGTACCTTGAATTAAAACTCTTACTTTTTAATACACTGATCAACATTAGCATAGACAAATATGGATACTTTATGTTTGTATGTTTATTATTAGTGAAACCAGACTCAACATAGAGCATGAAGACACAATGTTCTTGTAAATGTTTTAAAGTAATTATGTCATTTTAAATTACGTCTCATCAGGACACCAAACGGAATGTTTGCTATGTTTCCACACGGACGGTTTTAATTGCCAGATGTGTGCATCAGGGCGGATTTCGGTGCTTGATTTGACACTTGGCGCGTCAGTAAAACAAATGTTTAGTGATTCTAAATTATTATTTGGTGTATTTTTACTTTTTTTATTATATAAAAAAATGTTTGTTGTGTTGCAGGTTGTAATTTCACCTGTTTTTTCTTTATTTTTTCATATTTTCAATAAGAAAAAGTGAAACAGAAATGCACAGTGCATTAAGTAGTGCAGTTAAAATGAATTTACGCTAATTACGTTACGCTAATTACGCTAAATACGTTAATTTGGACAGCCCTAAAATAAATGTATTAGTTTATATATATTTATAACATTTTATAAACATTTATAAATAAAAATAGATCAAATTAATGCGATACAAGTTTGTATTATATTGTTTAAATTGCCACAAATTACACTGAATAAATAAATGGAAAAATGTAATTAAATAGTTTATATTTGTTGGACCCCATTTGCGTAATACAGATGTTTATTTATAAGTGTGTATTTATGTGTGTGTGTTTTACATTTAATATTACATTCTCTAAAGACATGTTCTACTTAACTGCTACTTATTTCAGCATACTTTAACAAATGTCTTCATTCCTTCCATCCCTCATTCATTTACTCCCTCGATATGAGGAATTGTCAGGATTTTCTCCTTTAAAGAGAAATTCTTAAAGCTGGACATAAAATGCTAAAGAATCCATATCGCTAGCGTTAGCCGGTAGCCACTTCCTGGTTAGCAGCTAACGCTAGCTCTATGGATTCTTTAGCGTTTTCATGCATGAGCAAAACAAATCTTATTTCCTGTACGGAGTGAGTAGCCACAGTGACACTGCGATAAATCTAGTCTCTTTTTACACCCCTGGCATTGTTGTGAATGTTTTCAAGTTTAATATTAATAATGAAAAAATGCGTTCAAAGTGCAAGGCAGAGACTAAACAAACTTGCGGTCCGCCGCTTAATACGTAAAACAAGGATTGCATTCGGTACACACGTGCACCGAACTGAAAGCCCTGTACCGAAAAACTTCGGTACGGATTTGTGTACTGTTATACCCCTGATATATACAATACACAGGAAACAGAAGTGAGTAGTTCATCTCATGAGTCCTCTGGTCCAATTTGTTCGTTCGTTAATCCCAAATCAGTTTTCTGGTCCAAATCTTGACATTATTGTTACAATAACTATAGGAGTCATGTGACAAAAGAACTAATGACACGAACAAGAAGATGAGAAATGATCTACTCATTCTGTTTATCATAATTTGTCCTCAGCCGCATTGTCACATTTTCATTATTGGAACTACAGTCAGAGTTGGTGTGTGTAGACGTGTTGGAGAATGGCTTATTGAAAATGTAACATTTCATTTTATTTCTGATCAAAACAACGAAATAAACAAAATGAAAAAAAAGATTTGTTGTATTTTTTTGGGAAAATGATGCGTCAGCTGTAACTCATGCTGCAGCCTGCCTCAAATGCTGGGTGACAGATATTGTTTCCAAAATGGATACAAAAAAAAAAAAAAAAATGAATGCAACATGACTAATCCAATTATCAATATGGCTTCATCCTGTTCCATAAAAGCAGTCGGATTTATAGCCCGGATTTCAGATGCTGTTTACTCGTGTGTGATTGAATGCTGTATGATCAAGATAACATAATCTTGTGTGACTCATGTTCTCGCCTTTTCACATGTCCACATTTATTCTAGAAGTCTACACTAGTAATGAAAAGGATAATCGCACGTTATATTTTAAAATCAAAAACGTGGCTCATTTCAGGATTTTTACGAGCCTCGGCTCTGATATTAGAAAGAGGAGACATGGGAATAAGCAGCAGCCTTGCTGCGGACTTGCCTTGAATTATTTATAGCTGTCATGTTACAGAAGTTATCTCTTTGACAGCCAGTTGCCCTCTAGCGCCACTCAGAGGTATTACTCTCAGCAATATTGCCCACACACACACACACACACACACACACACACACACACACACACAGACTGTCTCCACTGTATGACAAATAACCCAATATTTTAATGATCTAATAACTTCTGTATTCCTATACAAAGAGAATTTATTAAATTGTTGATAGGTGATTATTTATTTATTTGTTTATTTATTTATTTTTTACACAAAACATGTACACTCACAGCCTTCTAAAAGAGCCCCGTGTCATTTTATTTCCCTCATGCACTTTCTCGCTTTCCCCAGATCGATCTATATGTGCTTTGTGCTGTAGAGTTTATGGTAAGGGGGAGGAGCTGAGTGCTTCTGTATACAAAAAAAAAGAGAGAAAAAAAAAAAGGTCTGCCTCAAAAGCATAATAAATAAAAAAAAAATCAATTTTATTGCAATATTGCAGATCCGAGTTTATCTAAGGCAGCTGCGAAACCCTTGTACAATATTTAAAACTGACATTTTCTGGTGTTTAAAAATAAAATACTTCCATAGACATAAATATAGGAAGTGAGCTTATAATTATGGCTATGTGTTTGTGTGTCTGGGATTTTGTTTTTATATCCTCGCAGGGACCAGATGTACTCACAAGGACATTTTATTGGCTCTCATAACAACTTTTTTTTTTAAACTGTTTCCTTTTGTTTAGGGTAGCGTTTGGTCTAGACGTGGCTTAATTATTAGTGATTATGAATGTGTGTGTATATGTGTGTGTATGTTGGGGAGGAGGAGGCTTGGTTTTAAATGAAACAATTCACACACACAGAACACACTAAGACGAATCCCCCATGAATCAGCCCTCGTTCAATAAGAACTAAGAGGCCTATCTGTCTTATCTAAAAGGCCAGTGAGACTGAAGCCTTTAAAGTGTGCATTAACGTGAGGCATTGCGCTTGCCCCTGGCACACTGTGGGCTCCTGTGCGTTGGCACGGTGCCCGAGCGAGGGTTGGGCGCAATTTACAGATTTACCGAGTGGCGGATTAAGAAAATTTGTCGCTGAAGCTACACCACCTGATCTCGACATCCCGAATTTGCATCATCCATAGGTGAGCTCTTTTGCCTGCTGGGGGCGTGTTCATGGAGTGAGTGTAATAACAACCAGGCCAGGTCCGCATTAATCTCATTTACCGTCTTCACCCTCTTCTATCCTCTCTCTCAGCTATAATTCCAAATAAAGATGCTAATACACATCTTGCCATCTGTGTTGACGTTAAACGTCTCGGATGTTTAACACACGCTCGAATGTACAGCAGCGACGGAACACAGGATACGGTAATTATCCGGAGAGAGCTATTTACATCGAAACAAATCTAAACCAAACGAATCAATTCTGATTAATAAAGGAACAGATATTAAAAAAAGGTGAACGTACAATTCGTAAGACACGCTCAATTAAAATCGAAACGAGGACCTGTGAGATATTAAGTGCTCGGTGTGGAATAACCTGCGCCGAGAACAATCGCTGTGTACTGCTGTAAATTCATCCGAATAAACTGTGCAGTATATATATGGGAAACGCCAAGCGCACGCTTGCATCAGATTTGCTGATGCAACCGTGTTAGCAACGGCCCGCGCCGTGGAGAGAAACGACAGCATATGCCACAGACAGCTAAGTAAACCTCGAGAGCTTGTGTTTTCATCTAGGATAATGTGTGGGCGGAAATATACATGCGCTGTATTTTAATTTTTTTCACTCGGAACAAATCCTGTGGCTTTCACAGCAAATCACTGCAATCGTTGCCGTTTGTTCGTTTTTGGTAGTAGCGCATTTTGTCATATTGTTAGATTGGGAAGTAACATAACACAAAAAAAATATAAAAAATCACATTCCAATGTGGAAACGAGTGCATAATGACTTCTTCATAGGATATCCGTCAAGACTGATATTTTCCAGAGCTGACATGGAATTCATGGTTCTACCACAAGCTCCAGGATAACGCTGAACCGTGGGATTTCTCATTTGGATTTTGCTGATGATGCAAACAACATTGTCTCTTTTTTTTTTTTTTCTTTTTTATAAATTGAAAAAAAGCCTATTACAATTGACAATTGATATTACAAAAGTTGTGTACATATAAATATATATTTACATTTATATTATTTTTTTTTGCTTTGAGCAAACAGAATTTCTGAGATACTCCACAGTGACCGATTGTCCTGTTAGGGTGGGGGTGGATGTGGACAGGTTACAGATGACATAGAAAACTGAGCTGATTTTCATACACACATACATACACACACACACACACACACACACACACACACACACACACATATGCAAATCTGAGATTGTGAGATGAGTTAAACAGATGTAAAGCGTTTCCGAAAAAGTCAATCAATATGTTCACATGTAATTCTGGATTTCTGATGAGACGTAATCATCAGAGTCTAATGCGATGCTTAATAAGAGTTCATTAATACGAGATTAGGACACTTCGGATTGCTCTAATGTGTGCTTTTGTTAGCGTAAAAAATAGCTGGAGCACAAACGAGGCTATAAATGCCTTAGGCACCCAGCAGAGTGACCATGCAGACTGCATAAAAGCCTGACTTCTTCCACATGGAAGGAGTTTTTTCTCTCCCCATTTAACCATGAATAAGAACCTAAAGCCATTAACTATTCTGTTTACATCCATCCAATTTGGGTTGTCACTCTTAGAAGAATGGCAGGAGCAAAAGTGTGGGGGGGTGGGGGTGAGGGTGGGAGAAAGCTCGTGCAAGAGGGAGAGACAGCGAGAGAGAGAGAGAGAGAGAGCGAGAGAGAGAGAGAGCAAAAGAGAGGCTGAATATAACTAGGGCTGTTTGTTCACTCCTGCTGACATAATGTGAATTCCACGGTGACTACGATTACCAGGGAGATATAAAAGATCTTCTGCCTGCCCCTCAAACTTTTGATTTCTGCTGAATATAATTACGCGTCCCAGCATGTGATCTTTGTCACATGCGGCACAAAAGCAGGGCGAATCACAAACCTTTGGTTCTGGCGCGCCGATCGTTTTCATCGAGCCGTAAACAAGGGCAGTCTCCCTGTATAAATGCGCCGCGTCCATACGGGTGCAGAACGTCTCCTGTTTACGCGTCGCGCCGCCTACTCTGTGGTGACACGATTGTGCTAATCCTGACCTTTAAACCTTTTAGGCACTTCAAAGCCAGATGAAGCAGGAGGAAAAGGAAAGAAGGAGGGGGAGAGTATAAAAAGAGGAGGAGCCTGCTCTTATCTGCATGTATGATATGAGACGGTTGGCCTGAGGCCAGGTTCTAATCAACACGTAGCCGGCTGCACGCTCCGTTCCGCAGGATCCCCATGACAACCCGGGCTACCGGCGGCGTGTGCATATTTACCAGAAACTTAATATAACTTTGAAGTCAGCGCCCCCTGTTAAAGCAACGCTGCTTGAAAAGGCTGAATGGGATCGTTCGGACCTACGAAATCATTTGTTCTCTCTGTGTGAGCTCCTCTTATGAATGTTCTTCTCAGGAATGAAGGCATACTGAGTTTTATTATAATTTTTTTTAAACACCATCTAAACCATGAGATAATTCCATTCACTTTGACTCGTGACCTTTTCAGGAATGGCTACACAGCCGTATTTAAAGTCTGGGGAAGGCACTTAAAAGCCTTTGGTATATAACTATATAAATAAATATATATTCCTTAAAGTCGAGGGCTCACACGCGCTCTTTTGTACAATGTTAGCATAGCACTAAGGCCCAGGCAGGGAGCCATGGCTACAAATCCTGCCCTAGTTTCTCGACAAGGCTTGCTGGTTGGAATCGTGCCCACTAATGCCATTCCACATCCTGGCTGATAATAAGCCAAGCAGTTCTGAATGCCAGCTCCGGCCCCTCCTCTCCCTGAACTGCGAACTGAATGATTCATGATTCATGACTCCTTTTCTTCGACCCACCCCTTTTTTCTCCTCGTCTCTGGCTCCCCTCCCTTTTCTGCTCCAGCGCTCGCGTACAGGATCGTTTGCATATCACTGGCGAAATCTGAATCAGCGACTTTCACTCTCTGGCTGGAGCGCTGGGTCAACAGCGTGGACCTGCCGTGGGCTCACGAGGCACGGGAGACTCCGTTCGCCTCGTAGGCAAAGCGACTAGGAACGGGTGGGCTGTGGCGGACGACGGGCGTATTTGCATCGCTCAGGGTTGGTTTTTTTTGCAGGCACAGAAATTAAACGCACCGAATTTGTCTAATGGTCTGCGAACGAACAATTGCACTCAACGTCGAATATCCTTCGACTTCAAACAAGGGCACCGTTCGAACGCAACCCACTTCTTTTATATTCCTGTACTCGCCCTCCATACACACAGCAGAGCTGCATCTTTTATTAATACTTACAAAGAAGGGAAATATGCTGTTCCAGGAAGAAGTAATTAAACAACTCAAAGAACTATTGTTCGCTTGCTGCTCATTCATTCCATTGGGGGAAAAAAAAAAAGAGAGAGAGAGAGAACGCACTCCACATTCTCACAACAAAAAAACGTGCACCATCTCAGTGGGTAGCAACCCCTGCTATATTAAAGCCATACATCAAAAGAGCATAATATAGCAGCCTGCAATTTAAGTTCGACATAAACTGCAAAACTGGTTTCTGTCTTTAAATTCAGATTTGGGGAAAAAAAAAAAAAAAGAAAAGATCAGTGTTTCTGCTAGGAGCTGCCATCCAAAGCCTCTCCTTAAAAGTCTCCAGGGATATGAACTCATCTCTTATAATTATATGATTATGTGTAACAATGCAGAGATACAATATACAGCCTGGCTCACAACCCGATGGTGTGGCTTCTACACGGCTGCTGGAGATGAGCAGAGAAAAGACTGAGCGAATAGAAGTCAGTGACAGGGAGACAAATCATTGGTATTCAGCTCACAGAGAATAATGTAGTTACTTGGCAGTGATAAACCAACTTGTAAAGTGTATTCTTGTGGAAAAAGCCTGCCGGAGTCTCAGAGAGAGGGAGGGAGAGGGAGGGAGGGAGAGTGAGACAGAGAAAGAGAGAGAGAAAAAATATGTCACAAGGTCTTGGAAGTGACCTTTAAAAATGACTAAAGTATGGAAAGCTGTTAAATAATAGTTTGTCACAAAAGGAAAAAAAAAAAAGGAGAGTATTTAATCGACGAAGCGGCAATGACGGCACTGTCACGGAAGGGTATTATCCCGAGGGGGTTAGTGATGGGGGTGGAGTGGTTAAAAACATATGAACATGTTGAATCTTTAAACCAAAGAAAAACTTAACTAGGCAGCTACCGAGCATAGCGTTGTTTTCCTCCACCTTGAGCTTGCTGTTCAGAAAACACAGCAGTTGGTTGATTCGCTGCTGTCTCTGTTACTATAATTTCTCAATGCCGTTCTACCTCGTTCTATTCGGAAAGCATATAAACGGCATACTAAGGGAAAAAAAATGCCGGGGGAGAAAAAAAAAAAAGAACGGGACGCGATTCAAGCGCTAATCGCTTCCATCAACGCAGTCTCATTTGGACCGTTCTTTCTCCACGCGAGCATCTTGTGTTTGTAATTATTCTGTACATGCTTTTCAAATGACCTTGTTGAAATGGCAAGAGAGTCCCTGCACGCTTACATCCACAGGATGATGTATGATTCTGGCTCCTGCTCCTGTGCGCGTGATGGCTGGGGAGACACAATGCGGCATAATTGTTTAACTGAAGCGGCGTCTATTAACGATAGGATTGTACGGTTCTTTATAAAAAGCCATTCTTCACGTCATGAATGGCAATGTCCCGAGTGTATCCGCTGCTTCTAATACGTATCTTTCTGATTGATATCAAATGCATACAATATACAATAGAAATATAAACACGTGAGAGCAAATTGCAAGGTTGGAGCACTGCTATTCAGAATACCCCCCCCCCCCCCCCCCCCCCCCCCCCCACCCTTTTTTTTTATTTCCCAAGCAGCCAGAAGTGCTTGGCATAATGGCAGTTAATTACAGTGAAACACAACACGGCCTGAACGTGTCTCTTGGGTGACTGAGATGTCAATGTGGTATGCAAAGCGAAGCTCGTATGAAACCTAAAGCCTGAGAGAACGGAGAGAAGCCAGGTCTTTGGCAACCGTATCTGCACCTGGCGCAGCGTTGGCATCGAGAGCTTTTTCCGGCAGGACCAAACATGGCGTCCATCGCCTAGTGCGTGCGTAACGCTGGAGGTGTTCTCTTGTTTCCTATACTGCACATCTGTATAAGGAACCATAATTACTTTCAGGAGACATACATCATGTGGCAGAGGGCATTGTCTCTCGATAATAATGGAAGGAGAATACAGATTATGTGTTATTTGTAACTCCAGACATCGACCTTCTCTCGCTCTCGAAAAAAAAAAAAAAAAAGTCTTTATTTGGAGAATCAAATGGGAGAAAGACAGAATTTGTACGAAACACGGAGTGTAATCAATGTGACATATGAACTCATATTGACTTGCAAAGTGTCTCGTTGTCGGCGTGAGCTCGGTATCAGTGAGAACATTTGCATAATGGTAATGCGAGCTTTCAAGGAGAATGTGCACCCATATATTTTAAATAGCAGGAGGCTGATGCACATAAAAACAAAGAAAGCACCATTAGTCATTGAGTTATATACGTAGGTCAAAGGTTTGTAGGCACGTGACTATTAGATTTGTATATCCTTTTTATCTCATTCCACATTTAGTTAAACAAAAAAACTTCCACACTTCTGGGAAGATGTTCCACTAGATTTTGGAGTGTGCTTATGGAGATTTATGCTCATTCAGCCACTTAGTAATGTCAGATACTGATGTACGTGAGCTGTGGAGGCCTGGGGTGCAGTCAACGTTCACTTTCATCCTAAAGGCGTTCAATAGGATTGAGTTCAGAACTCTAAAGCAGGCCACTCGAGAACTTTCACTCCAACCATATCTTGATGGAGCTGGCTTTGTGCACAGGAGCAGTGTCATGCTAGAACAGGTTTGGGTCCCCTAGTTGAAACGAATGGAAAACAATTTTATGCTTCTTTATGGTGACAATTAGGAGAAGAACCACATATAGCTGAAGATGTCAGATGTCCTAATACTTTTGTCCATATAGTGTATCAGTAATTATCCTGAGAGAATGATATTTGATCAGGAAAGTTAAATATAGACTTTATTGAGTCATTTTAATTAGATTTTTATTTGAGTGGTCATGTTTTATCTGTTATAGCTCAGTCAGTGGCCTTCACTGATATCGACACCCATTGTGATGACTAAGGGAATTTGGCCTATGTGTTACCTCATATTTATACCCCTGTGAACCAGGAAGTCATCTTTAAACAATTGGCTGTTCCAAGTCACCCAGTAATAAAGTAATAAGATACATAAATGTGTAGAGTAATAAAATATGAATGGGAAAATTCTTCAAATATATTTTACTCATATGAACTCATAGTGCTACCTGTAATTGTACCACACATTGTTTGATATCCACAAGAGTATTTTTGTGAATTGTACAAAACAAAACAGAAAAATTGTAAACAGTTTTTCACAGCCTTCTTCGCTCGTATTTACCAAGAGTACCAATATCAGCGCAGGGCAATGTTTTCATTACCACGAAAAATGTCTTTAAATAATCCAAATATTACTCGTTTTCTTAGTATCGCGACACGTCTTGTTCCAAACCGTAAATGCGATTTGTCAAAGCTCCACATGTGCACTTGCTTTTTTTTTTTTTTTGTTCTTTAGTTTACACGAAGGAAAATGCTGTGTGTAAATGTAGCGCATAATAAAAGGCCTATAAATGGATAAACAGGCTAAATCAAAGAGCACTTTGCTGTGAGAAACATTTATACACCTGTATCAAGACTGCAAGAGATAAACAGAAGTGAGGCTGCTATAAACGCTAGGATGGAGGATGTGAGTTTGTGTATCTGTGGGAGGAGTATTGCGTTACACCGCAACAGTGCACATAAAAGAGTAGGGAAAAAAAAGAAACTAGAAAGTGCTGTTAAGCGATCTGGTCAGAAATGCTGACTCGGCTCTCCAGGCTGTATCTTACACAAGTCAGCTCACAGGTCATGAGGAATGTGGAAATGGTGAATGTGAATTTAGAGCACAAAGTACTCAAATAGGGAATGAACTATAAAAGTGTAATATAATATCAATAGACTAATAAACTTTGATTAGAAAACCAAAAGATGTTGGGATGTACAGTAACACAACTTTTATCCTTGTTGTTTTTCACTTGCCCTCCGACTCTTTCTAACTGATTTTTTTGGGGAGCGATTACACAAAATATAATGAAAATAGTAGTCTAACTTAAAGCATCGTGACCTTGAGCTGGATGACAAACGACTGAATGAACGTCATCAAACCAACACTTCGAAAATCCACAACTTTGACTTGGACCCCTATGAACAAATTGTTATTCTTGGCAATACTTTCTATTGGGAAGCAAGCTATTGAAACAAACTATTTTTTACATTTATGGCATTTTAGTAGATGCTCTTATCACGAGCAACTTACAATTATCTCTCTTTACACCCATTGAGCAGGTGAGGGTTAAGAGCCTTGCTCATGGGCACAGCACTGGCAGCTTTGTTTTGCTGAGATTTAAACTCATGACCTTCTAATCAGAAGTTCCATGTACAGTATAAACCACTGTGCTACCACTACTACTACTACTACTACTACTATAGCAGACATTTGACCTTGCTGTCACCTTGACCTATTTGGATCAATTCCAAGGACTCAGTTCATGTACTGGTTACACTGTGGAAATTCAACAAACAATTTGTTCTTCAACAACAGACGGACATATTCTCAGGACGGACGAACCCAAACAAATGCAGCCTTGTATCTGCTTTCTCTTTGTTCCCAATCATGTATGTATTCATATTCAGTTATGGCTCGAATGAAATATTACGCTGTAATAATGCATAGAATAATATACAGTATTCCAGACATTGACAGTGGAATAACTGATATGGATTTGTGTGATCAGTGATACAGTATTCATAGATTCTAATAAAGCATGCCAGATAGACCTTTCCGTTCATTCATTTCAAGTTCAAACCAACTCCAGTATTCGTATTATTACCTCAGTATTATTATTTATATTACAATATTTAAAAAAAATACTTTTTTCTGTGAGTGTGTACTCAGGAAAAAATTAGCACGGGAACAGTTTGGTGTAAAATACTGCGTACATAATAAATATACAGGCATGCCACACAAGTTTCCCCTCTAGCATGTACAGCCACTTATAGAGCAAATTGACCTCCGTATTGATCTTTCGCGCTGAGCAGACAGAATTTCGAGTTGTGTGTTCGAAAACCGAGTTGCCGTTAAGCCTGCGATGCAGCCGTTTGAAAAGTAAATATAGCCCGGTCTGAATACTCAGAGGGTAAGAGTTTAAGCCTCGGTGGAAGGTTGGTATCGTGATCGTCCGTACCCGAATGTCTCTTTGACCTAGTTCGCTGAGGTGAAAGTGCTGGGAACACTAATGCGCTCGCTGTTCTTTGCCATGCATGGCTGAGCGAGTGTGAGCTCGGTGTGGGAAAGAGAGGAAAAAAGGTGGTGAGCGTCCCTGCTGTTAGTTAATGCACACCACAGTCGAGAGATCACATGAGGGGCTTTGACCTGCATGAGAGTGCACTGACCGATAATCCGGCTCAAAAGCTCAGGGCGACCGATCTTCATCTCTCAAAACTCTGTCGGTCCGTTTCACACTGTACGCGCTTAAACATGGCAATAAATTAGCATTCCAGATTGTCTCGGGTGTTTGTAGTAATGCCGCATTTCATGCTTCCTGACAAAGACAAGTACACAGAATCCCAATTGGCTGACAGTTGCTAACAGCGCAGCTGTCTGTTAATTCCTGATGCACTGTCGTCTCTGCGACATAACGCCGCACCACACCGGCAACACGTATCCGGAAAAAAAGAAAACGATTCTTCGGAATCAAAGGCTTTAAATACACGCGTGAGTGATGGCCACATGCTCCTGTTCCTCTTTAGGCTGTACGCTCAAAAAAAAAAAAAAAAATTTCAGAATTGAAGAATATTACATAACTTAAGTATGAGTTATGCAAACAGGAAATCAACCCATCATTGCACTGGGGATAACAATATACAGGACCAAGCCAAGAGCTTTCAACTGTAATTTCCTGCTCAACCGAAATCAAGCAAGACAGTACGGCGTTGTTCTCCTGCGAATTAAAATGCACCACCCGCGAATATCTGTCTTTCCCCTTTTGTTGCAATTTACAGAGTGGCTATAAAAAAAGTCCCTCAGTAAACGAGTCGCAGGGTAAACATTCTGGAAATGACTCTTTACAGCCGCCGACACCTGAATCCGGTTACATGCGGCGTTTAAGGCCAACTGGCCTGTAATTACTTGGGAACAAGAATAATGAGAAAAAAAACAAAACAATTGAAGGGCAAAAATGAATAGAGAAACAGAAAGGAGGAGAAAGGAGACGAAGAGATCAGATTGGGATCTGTTTTAACTGGTGAAAGTGCAGTTATACTGTAGGCTGGCTGTACAGTCTGAAGGCCAAAAGAAGAAAGAAAGAAGAAAAAAATAGGTCTGTGTTATCCGAAATATCAAATTACAATTTCAAACGACTTCACATGGCCTGTGGCAGCCTGGCATAATAACATCTTTAAACATGACACCATCTACCACCATCCTCTTGACTATTATGGGGTGGAAAATAAAAGCTTTTACTGGGGGCCAATTGTCTGACCAGCCCCCTGCATTCCTTTAGCAAAAGCCTATCTGTATGTATATGTGCATTTATTTCTCCTTTAAACATTTTAAATCTTTTATCCCTGTATCACTGTCATGCTGAATATATATCTATATAGATAGATATATAGATAGATGGTTCTGTTATAGTTATGATGGTTCTATGTACAATTTTTCCGCTCAATCCTACGATAACAATAGCAATATGACAAAAATTGTGAGTATATTTAAAGTTTAATGCGATGTAATGTGACGTATATATATATATATATATATATATATATATATATATATATATACACAAACACAGTGGAGAAGTCAGGTAAGCGGAATGCTTTAAGGTAAAAAAAAAAGAAAAAAAAAAGAAAAGTTATTCTACCACTAGGTTCTGTCTATAAAGCCCAAACCCACAGTATTTCTGTATTACAGAACAGACTCTGTGTCCTGAAAGGTTCCATTTTTTTATTTATTTTTTTGGCATGAATTATTCATTTATCGTGTAAGAAGTCTGTCGGGGATATGCTTGCTTAAAAACCTGAGCTCAATATTTCCTTTTCCCTGCACGACCTTCCGAATGTGTGCGCGTCATGCCGAGGTTTGTGCGGTTGCTTAATGACACTGGTGATCCTTCACGTTCAAGTGTGGAGAAGGAGAAGCAAAAAAAAAAAAAAAGGTGACAAATTTGAGATGAAGTGGTTCTGGATCGAAAAAATGTCGACTCCCCTTGCTCTTCCTGAGGAGTTATTGCCAGAAATGAGCTTTTGTAACGAAAAAAAGGGAGCCAGCAGCGTAATTAGTCCAAATCGCAAAGGAGGACGCTAAAAATATCAGCGCATCCTCAAATGTCAAACCTGAGAGATAATCCATTCCAACAGGGTGGCCCTGAATTCATCTGCACGGCCCTGCTGGAACATTAAAACAACCAGTGGATTCATTATTAAGGTATCCTGGAGAAACAAATGGAAGCTGATGGCTCACGCTGGATGCTTGTTAGAGTTATTCAGCCTGACGTGATGCTCCTTTTTGTTTGGACGCTTCCGGACACGGGAGGCCGTTCTCTGCACGGCTGCTCGCTTTGACGTCCGCCTGATTGCGTTGATGTCACTCATAGCTTCGGGTTTTAATGGTAAATTAAGGAGGGCTGTTTAAGCGAGCAATATGCGTTTTCTTGTGCGTTGTTGTGCGTTCGTGGGGGAGGGGGGCGGGGGATCTCGGCACTTTAATAAAATGCTCCGTAGAACTCGCAGCTGTTGTGCACGCAGACGTCCTCGCAGGCCTCCGAGCGGCGTTAGGAGAGAAAGAGCGGCAATTTGGTTTCAATTGGATGTGATGCATTGCACAACACTCGTGTGGAAAGTTCTAAAGAGGACTCTTTCACCATCAGGAGTCAGATCAGAATTTCTGAATGGGTTTTCTTTTTTGTTTTGTTTTTTTTACACAAGCTTCTAAATCAATCAGACTCAACTGGAGAGCAAAGGAAAAAATCCCCACCATAATATACGAGTCCAAGTGTCCAAATTCATTGCAAATCCCTGCCTGGAAACTGACTGAGAGCAGGATTTGATTAAGGGAGAGCATGACATGGGGTAGAGGTTGATTCAATTGAGGTCGCTGTGCTCATCAGTGTAGCGTCTGTCAGTCGTATGAACTGAAATCATTTCACAAGATAACACTTAGCTGTAAACTGATAAAAAGTACTCCGTGCTAATTGCAAAAATAACATATATTAACCAGTGTGTTGGATCATTTCAACTGGGTAAAAAAAAAAAAAAACCTGATCAAATTAGGGCTACAGCTATCGAATATTTTAGTAATTGAGTATTCTAACGATTATTCTTTCGAAGTAGTTTTTCTTAAATATGTACAAGAGAAAATAAAACAGGTCTCTGAAAATGTTATTTGTTTCCTTTTTAGAAAAATTTAATTTTTTTTATCGCAAAAATTCCATACAGGAACATCTGTGAAAACTGAACCCATTTAGTGCATTTAATTGACACATTATATCAAAATGTAAAAAAAAAATATATAACTAAAAATAATAAATGATAATAATAATAATAATAAAAAAATAAAAAAAAAAACGAGATTTTAAATGTAAAAAAAAGGTAACCGCACTGTACAGTGTTTTCTTTATGTTTTAGTTTGAAATGATCCCAAACTTTGGAAACTTTTTGTCAATTTCTTTGGTCTGAATTTTCTCCTCGCCCCTCGCTGTTTTCTCCCTGTTCCGCCAGTTTAGCGCTCCACAGTTTAGCGGGTGGTGCGTCAGTATTAATGGTCCGTGGGGAAACACAGTGCTCCGTGTGTAGTTAAATAATTTGCTTCGATGCTTTTTTGAATTCGATTTACTTGAGTTACTCAAGGAATCGTTTCAGCTCTAGATCACACATCAAACTAAGGGTGTGTGATGTGATAAAACTATCCTACTGAAATACCTAAACATATTTTTTCCATAGTGACATTGAAACCCTGAGTCAACTCTTGGATGCCCACAAAAAAAAAAAATAACTGCACAGAAGGAAAATAAAACATTTTATTATTTTTGAAGATCCATATCGTCTTGAAAACATTTTCAAGGGAGAAAAATAGCAGTACACTAACATCCAATCCCTTGCCTTTAATCCAAATAATATAAAAATTATCTCACAATACCTGTGAATGATGGTATCAGTAATTTATATGTTTTTTATATGGTCAAATTGCCATCGATATTATATAACCATAACAGCATTATTGAAATAACGCCTTATTGCCTATATATTATATTGTAATTTATGTCACTGTGAATGATGTGTAAGTAGCAGATTCAGGTGCAGATTCATGTATTAAAGTGCAAATACACACAAAAAAAAAAACCACATAACAATGAGAAAAAAACAATAACCGAACCATAGAGCAAGTTCAAATGTGTAAGTGATTGGTGACATGTAACTAAGTCATGTGACATGCATGAGCAAATGGGAGACGTCACCCTGTGGCTCTAGGCATGATTGTGAAGATGATATTAATCTGTCATAAAGGGCAGTATCAGTATAGCATAACAAAATTAGCAGTATCATGTCGTTATAAAGCTGTTACTGATATCACATCGTCATAACGTTGATACTGATATTACATCATTGCTGACAGTGATATTACATCATTGCTATGATAATATTATAGGGTCATTGATAATATTGATTTTTATATTGTCATCACTGATATTCATATTATATCATATTGATGATATTGTTATTATATACCCATTGATATCGACCTTATATCATCATATCGCTGATCTTATATCGCCATATCGCTAATATTATATTGTCATACTGCTGATATTATATCTTCGTTGCTGATATCGATATTATATCGTCATACCGCTGATATTATATCGTCGTTGCTGATATCGATATTATATCGTCATATCGCTAATATTATTTCATCGTTGCTGATATCAATATTATATTGTCATATCGCTGATATATCGTCATTGCTGATATTGATATTATATCGTCATATCACTGATATTTTATTGTCATTGCTGATATCGATATATTGTCATATCGCTGATATTTTATCCGCATAGTTGATATCGATATATTGTCATATCGTCGATATTATATCGTCATTGCTGATATATAAATCTATCTATCTTGCCATTATATACTCATCGATATTTAACGATAAAATTATTGTATCATTTTTTTATATACTTTATTGATCCCACAGGAAAACTATCATATCTTCGCATATCACAGCGATGTAGGAAGCCGGGATCAAAGCGTAGGGTCCGCCATGATACAGCACCCCCGATGCACAGGGGGTTATGGGTCTTGCTCAAGGGCCAAAGTGTGGCAGCTTGGCGATACCGGGGCTTAAACTATCGCCATATCACTGATATTATATCAGCATTGCTGTTATTGATATAATATTGACGTCAATGATATTGATATATCGCCATATCACTGATATTGATATTATATCACTGATATTGATATAATTGTATATTCATATCATTATATCACTAATACTGATATTATTTTGTTATATCACTTATATTGATATTATATCATCAATGATACTGATAATATCTAATATTATATCATCCCTGTGATTGATATTAAATAATTACATTGCTAATTTGTGACACAATCAACAATGATATTGATATTATATCATAATGTCAATTCCTCCTCAGAATTATCAGTCTTATATCTTCAATGTTATATCGCCATATCGATGATATTGATAATATATTGTCATGCCACTGATACTGATGTTGTATCCTCGTATGGCTAATACTTATATCATCGCTAAAATTGAAATTCTATCATCATATGGTTAATAATGGTAATAATTTATAATGATGTCATCATATCACTGATATTGAAATTAATCGTTATTGATACATCTTCCTCAATGATATTATATCGCTATTGCTGATATTATTGCTGATATTATATCTGATAATGCTGAAGATAAATAAACATTGTCAATATAATATCAATATCAGTGATGATGATATCACAGGTTAGCGACGTAATGATTCGATATCAATTCATATTGTCAATTATCCTCATCACTGATATTGTTATTATATTGACATAATGTTAATTTATTTTCAGCATTATTAGTCTTACAGCCTCATCACTTATACCTGATACACTGAGATTGCATTGTGATATTGCCGATATCGGTGTCATATCATCAATATCATATCGTCATAACGGGTTTACTGATATTACATTGTCGGCAAAATTATATCGTCGTATTGCCGTGATCAACGGTATATTGTCAGATATCAATATTATATCGTTTCTATTGATATCAATATATCGCTGATGTCGATGAAATATCATCATAATCCCTCAGCTTCATGTGAACCGGCTCACGATCCAAAATGCACGCAAATAGCAAGCTGTAAATCCCATTTAAACTAATAATACTGACCCCAGAGTCAAAGAAACAGAAAACCACAAAGTACATGAACAGACTCTGGCACACACACAAACACACCACACACCACACCACACACACACACACACACACACACACACACACACACACACACACACACACACACACACACACACACACACACATATATATATATATATATATACATGAAGCGTGCAATGTTTATCTGGATGACCTGTAAGTTATTCATTACCAAATTCGGAGAAATATTATAACTTTGTTGGACTATTATGCAAATTCCACTGTGGGAGGGAAACTATTTTGGATTTTAAGAAATTGTAAGGTGGGGCGGTGGTGGTGGTGTGTGTGTGTGTGTGTGTGTGTGTGTGTGTGTGTGTGTGTGTGTGTGTGTGTGTGTGTTTAGGTGGGTGGTTTTTAGGGGGAGGTTTCAGCCTGACCCTGACAAGGCCTGGAGTAGGATGGAAATAAAAACAATTGGATTGAAAACTAGGCAGCTCTTCGCTTTGGTCTTAAATTCTTAATATGACACATGGATGAGGCATGTGGGCTATTAAAAAATGCATGACCTTTTGTAATTCAATCTAGATTGTGGAATGGTCGGTGGACAAAAAAATCAACAAAAAACAAAACAAAAACCAAGACCTGAATCATCAAACCTAAAGTAGAAAACAGTGCACGAGGAATGAGAAACTATGGTCAGAGGTATGGAGAGGAAAAGAGAGGAAGAGAGAGGGAAAAAGAGATACATGAGAGTGATGTAAAGCTGAGATGTAAAGAGAGCTTATTTTTCCCGTGGTTCATGCAAAACGACGAGTGTGAACGTTCGTGTTGGGGCTAATTGTATGGTTTTGCGCATGGAAAAACAGTAATCATTTTTACATACTGTTTACTTAACCGCTCATACAATCCTTCTCGAGTGTATTAAGTGATTAGTGTGGATGGAGCCTGCCTGAGCTTGTCCGTGCTTTCAACATGCAGCACCAAAATGGATCTGACTGCAACATCTGGATGGCATTAATTACCTGCATTAAATCTAGCAAAGCCAAAGTACAGCCGGAGCAGAAACAGAGAGAGGGAAAACATGTAAAGCAAAGAGAAAAGAGAGAGAGAGAGAGAGAGAGAGAGAGAGAGAGAGAGAGAG